>JAQJVL010003711.1:0-56066 GCA_035578905.1 Stictocephala bisonia | reverse complement strand
CCAAAAATATCCACTAAAGTCTTCATAGATGTAATATAGACATACAGTGGTACTGTCCCACCCGCCCACCCATACACGTACAGTTATACTGGGTGGTATTATTTTGGACATGATCACAAAAAAGTTAAAAAAAATAAAGTCTAACTAAATAAATCCACTAATTGCTTATAAAGCTACAGTAAACCTATAACAAATTGAAAAGTTATCTTAAACAGTATTATTAATAGTAAAAAATACTACAATTTATTTCATTTTGCAGTAAAATTATAGCCGATTCGAAAAACACTGTAACATATAAAAAATATACATTACAAATGTTTACCTAAGTGGTTATATTTATTTGTTAAAGAAAAACAATAAAACATGTACTGTTCAGTTTATGTTACATTGTAATTATCGTTAATAAAAATTACAAAATTTAACAGTAACAGAAAATTCCAAATAACATCATGGCTTTAACGATACATATCTTAAAATAATAGCGTGTTGACGATGACAATTAATTAATCTAAGACAATAAAGTTATTTTTAAATCTAATGCGGTAATGACTATTTTTCAAAATCACTAAAGGTATCAATTCAATAAACAACAACTAAATGAAAGACAATACGTTAGAGCCCTCAGATGATTAAAAAATAAAATGAATGAAGTAAATGCTACATGCATAGATAAAAATTAATAGATTCATACACAAAACGTTCAATGTACTGAACATTGATTTTAAATAACAGACAATTCAGAAAACATAACATAACAAACAATCGAAAATCAATTCCAACTAAAAAAAACAAAGGAAATATTTAACCTACAAGAATAAAGAGAAAATATAATATCGTCAATAATCATGTATTAAAAGACACTAAGAATTCATTTCAGCAATAAAATATCCGTTAATTATGTAGACGTTTTATTAACAATTCATTATTAACAATTCATAAACTGAATGAACTCAGCCACCACCCACAGGCAGTAGCCCATGTGGTGGCTTTTCTCATACTGTTTGTAAATGTTATGAGTATTATTTTCTGAGATCAATAAAGATTATTATTATTATTTATTTGTATGAATCATTATTAAAATTTATTTATTTTTTAAATTCTTTCTTCGACATATGTTTTGACAAATTAAGTCAGTAGATATATATTACTGTGTACCCAATTTTCAAGATCAGCAACCACATAATGATAATGATAATGATTTATTTTCCATTCATTTTTACAAATATAAAAAACAATAATTCGGCTCGGAATAAACTGACCACACTTACAAGTATTTGTGGCCAGTACAAAATTATTCACAAAATACTAAAAAAACACAAAATATAACTTAATAAAAACATTATAAACATGGAACACGAGTCCAGCTTCTACTTTATAAAAATAAAACTCTCTGTGGCGCATGAAACACTTAAAATTTATCTTAAATTCATCTTACACTATATTTATTGCTATTTAACTTAAAATTTCTTATATAACATACATTACAGGACTAAAATAACAAGAAACCATATTAATTGCAAGAAGTGTCAGTATTTATATTAAACAAAAATCCAAATAGTCTAGATCTTGTTTCGTAAATAGCCAAACAATTAGGCTATTTACGAAACAAAACAGGCTTTTTACATACATCTGAGTAATGGTGATTGACGATTTCCCATTGTCTACTTTACTGAGCTTACCATGTACTTACTTACTATGCTGTACTATACTATACTATACTATACTATGAGTACTTACCATGCTTTTACTAATTTAATGACAGTAGTATTGGCGCAGAGCAGTAACCCACCTACTTTGGGACAAAGTGTTGTGGAGATTGTTGGCGATATGTTCTATGCATGGTCCTCTTAAAACTGACAGTACCTACTTAATGGTTGCCATCGATGTACAACAAATGTCTGGGGTGTCTATGTTTGATGGTAGTCAGTGTTGTTTTCAGTCAGGGATGTTGGATGTAGTTTAAGGAAGAGAATTGAGTGCCAGACTTGTCAGTTAGCTGAAAACCAGACCATTACAACGTGATTCGGATTCTACGTAAAACTGTAGTCCCTGAGATTATATGACTATTAGTCTATTAATAAATTGATCTTTTTAAATACAGTCAACCTTAGTTAGTAACAATAACATCACTCATTCATCTACACCCATATCTCTAATGGTTTTTTTCTAATGGAGCTGGGAAGAAGATAGGAAAGCATGATTAGTTTTATTTAAAAGCGTAAGGGCTAAAAACGGTGGGAAAATGTCAAAAATGTTACAATTTACCTCGGATCCACCCCACTAGCCCTAAAGATCAAAATGTGTTATGTCAATATAGTTCTTAAATTAATGAATACAACAGTATATCTATAATAATTTAACATTATAACTTGAATTGCATATCTCTACTAGCAGGTGTTAATGGTGTATGGTAAAATTGTAATGAATGTACCAATGAAATGTAAGTTTTATTTTTAGTAACGTATAAGAACTTTATATTTATAATCTTAACACTTTAAAATATAGAGATAATAATAAATATTCTTTAATATTATTTATTACATTATTTAAATACATTATATTAAATAATTACATGTTTAATTAAATGTGGTAACCAGTAAATATTGAAACTTGTCATAAATAAAACTTTTACGATTCACATGCAAAAAGGTGTTTTTATTTGTACATATATATAAAGGTAAATTTTCTCTACAAAGGCCTAGATATACCTTTTTCATTGCTGGAGCAGCAGAGAGTGACGTCATATATTGGCAGCAGTTTTGGTAGCTTTGCTGATACAAATTGTCTGTTATTACGTTTCATAAGAAACGTTTTATACTAGTTTACTCTACATAAAACAAATATTTTAACGAGTGATCTGTAATCAGAAATTGTTATTACATAGGCTAGCTACCTTGGAAGATACCTATTTCGCCATATTTTCATTGAATATTTTATTAATACAATTGATTTACACTATAAATTATTATTAATTCCACCATCAAGTACGTTTCTCCCTATTTAATTAACAGAACCAATAACAGCTTTGTAGAGTAAGTGGATGTAAGATTATCATCCAATTAATTATTCACAAACATCTAAATAATATATATAGCAATGGATTATAGTCCGGAACGGTTATGGATGTTGATCGAATATTATTTTTGAAAACCTTTTGAATAAAATTGTTAGTATCCATGTAAGTAATAAATGTGTTACGGGAAAAATTAAAAAAAATTTCTTTATAGATATATGGTAGCCCAAAATGACTAATTTGATCTTTTTTGTCGTCTTTGGCTAAAAAATTAAATTAATAATGTACATAAAATTCATTGCTAGAGTTTACCACAAATGTGGGAGTTATGCTCATCTGTCCAATTTGCGGGGTGGGGCAGGCGGGGGCTGTGAAGGGGAGAGAGGGGAGGGGAATACATTGCTTGTTCGTTAGTGAGTCAGGATCTTTACTAATCTTAGCGGCAGTTGCGATAAAATTTAGAACAAAATTCCTTAGAGAGCTAAACTGGGCGCCCAGTCGAACACCCTTAAAACACAGAACCTTAAAAATTACTAGTGTATTAGGAAGATAGAAACACTTATCTTCTCCAAATGAACCACATGGAACCATAGGAAGCTGACTGAACTATCGAGACTGGAAGGAGTTATCCATTGATGTTATGACCATTAAAATACGTATTCTGGCGTGATCCAGGTCAAGTGAAAGTATATTAATTGAGACACCTTCAATTCCCACTCAGAACAATGAACGGCCATCTTGAGCTACTTGCTTTCTTTCGATCATATCTTTATTCAAATTTACTATTAAATATACTGATGTTATCTATTGGTACAAATTGAAAACCATTAGAACCCCACACGATGCAGTTATACCACACTAAAATTATATTGTAGTTTAGTATGTGCAAAGAAGATTCACCTCCGAAAATGGGTAAAAAAATATTTTTTCATTAAAGTTCTTTTTTTTATGTTTCTAGTATATTTCTATGTGTAAAAACATAATACATAAAATGTTTTGCTCAATATTTGAATATTAACAACTGTTTATTTGACAGTATCTCACATTCTCCAAAATGCATTTTAGAACAGTTTGCGTTGGCGTAACGTTATTACATGAAATAACTTGTTTTATATTTTATTTACATCACAAATACTGTTCACATAGTCAGTGGTGTACTTACATAATTTATATCTTATGAAAATATGTTTTTTATGCCTGCTGTAAAAACATTGTTAGTCACATTGACTTTTTCCATGTTCTCAGGTAGAAAAATGGATACATCTCAAAAACTACTAATGCATCTAAGCTGAATATATTTATGCAGTTGTATAGAAAGATTATAAAGAGACTCCAGCAGTTGAAAGAATATATACATTATGAGGTTAAGTGTTAGAGAAGACTTCACAGTCCTATCTTTGCCCCTTTAATAAAGGCATTTTTCATTTCATTTCATTACTTCATACGAAGAAAGAAAACAAAATTTTAATTTACAGTGTTTTAATGCCCATTTAGATAAAATTCCGGAGATTTAAGGCCACCTAATGCCTACATTTTGCTGCTAAACACATAGTGATGGCTTTATTTCTTCTGAAGATATATCAAATTTACATAACCCTGAAAAACTGACTAAAATTTACATTTTTGTACATATTTGTATGCATAAATAAAAGTACAAATAAAATACAATGATACACACCATTTTTAACCGTTTTGCATCCATAGTAACCTACAACAGAAGTCATTAAAATAAATTGATGATTAAAAAAAGAAGCATTTTCGAAGGTGAATCCCCTTAATATAACCATTGGTTACTATAAACTGCAATTTTCTTTAAAATGAGCATTTTAAAAATCATTTCTAAGAAATAATCCCTAATAATGTGTACTATAGTGCAATGTATTTTACACGTACTTTGTTATTTATAGTGTGTTTATAATTCAACTCGTTAGAATATGTTGTGATTATTTATGCAATAAAAGATGCATCTGAACATCGTTGGATCAGTATTGACTAACGGCGATCAGAGAGGAACTGATTTTATCAACAATCAGTCAGTCAGGGACTCAGCAGGAAGCCAGGTTGTTTGTGTTGGGACCACCTAAGGATCGTTGCAGAGATAACAGCTGTTTCCTCCTTGTTTAGTGAGTCTATCCAATAACAGTAATCAATGTCCAGATCAGGACTACTGAATATTAATTGGTTAGTACATTCAATCAGAGTTGTATCTTTGTATCTCTGACACATATGTAAAATAATCTATTTTAAATATTCATGATTTAAGATATTTTTTATAAAAATCAGCTGACGACCATAGGGATATCATATAATAATAGATTGCACAACTTGTAAGGATGAATATTCTATTATCAAACCAAATTTTGTGAGATTTGAAAAGCTCTCCAGCCTAGAAAATATACTAACTCTGTATGAAAGATTGTAAAATACTTTAAAATACTTTGCAATGACACTTGATTATTAAAGAAAATATTTGAGTGGGGATGTATTTTTTCAGTATAGTATAAATCATGTATTAGTAATATTAATTTTTTTTGTAACACTTTTGACGATTCAAAATATAATATTGCACATGACAAGAAATAATTTTTTTCAATATAGGTACATAATGTACAAATTTTATGGTGAATAATGTCGGTAAACCATGTTTACTTTCGTCAGACTAGAGGGATTTACAGACGAATGAAACTGTTGTTCAGCTAAACTACTTAGCCTACGTACTAGCATAGTCACGGTCGAGAAACTAATTACTGTTAGCTCCAGTCTTCAAAAGGGCGACTGTTGAAATATTATTGTCTAATTACATAGGTTTTTACTCCTGTTCTCTTATTTATAAAAATAAATTATGAGGAACTATCTCAGAATAAATTTGTTGCCATTCGTAAATTTGTTATGACTCTTGAATTATTATTTTAAAATATAAAATTATTTCCATGCATAAATAATGTCACCCTTATTGCAAACTTTGAGAATATCTTAATTTAAACTGTAGTTACAATGAAGTAGGTATTTTTCTTCATTTGATATTTCTTGGTTTCTTATTTTTACAGGCAGACCATTTACAGGTTTAAGTCATTTTCCTTAAATTTACAGCCTGGGCTATCAAAAAAATGTTTCAAATATTACATTATATACGTCAGTATTACTGAATTTATCTGTAATTTTAGTATTACGATGTACAATGTTGGTCAAAATATTACGTGTCTTAAAACTACGGGAAAATTACTTTCCCTTAAACAAGTCTTTTCGTACATTTTAATTAGAGAGATTCATATATATTTTGCATGCGTATAAATGAATTACACAAGAATTCTTCTTTCTTTTTATTTTGTCAAGTTTAACTATGTCTATTTTTAGAATATTTCTGTCACGCTTGTTCATAATTTTTATGAACTATTTATAAGACAGATGCCTTTATTTATTTATTTTATTTATTCATAAGACGCCGATCGTCACGATATGGGCGAATATGGATTTCGAATGAGTGTGATGAGTGTAGATGAGCGAATGTAGTCATTGTTACAAACTAAGGCCGACTATTCCTTAGAAAGTGTCATTAATTAATAGCCCAATGACAAATGAACAGCCGGTGGTTATCAGCTGATCCTTCTCAAAATGTATTGACTCTGATTGGGATCAAACTGAGAACCTTTAGCACATGAAGCTGGGATTGAACCAACTACGCTACCTATAAATAAGCTCAATATTCTAAGTTTAACTATGTCTATTTTTAGAATATTTCTGTCACGCTTGTTCATAATTTTTATGAACTATTTATAAGACATATATCTATAAAATAATCTCAATAAGTTGATATAAGCACGACCCTCTTTCATGCGGGACTATTGACATTCCAGTATACCTCAACCGGTCAATAAATGGCTGGGCAGGCCACTACAACTTTTATTGGATGCTTCAAATTCCTTTTTAGGTGTTTAATTCTGTCCTGAGATTACTACATTATTTATATAGTATAACAACGGTTATTTTCAATTAGATTCTGTGAATAGCTAAGAATTTATATTAAGTTTTATATATAATAAATGTTACATGGTCAATATAACACTCTTTTTAACACTTGTAGGCAAATTATTAATTTGTGATCTACATCTCATACATACATAACTACAATATGACACTGAAGTATGTAAAATAACTCTCTTAAAATACGTATCTACCTTTTATTGGATGCCAACCAACGTTTTTGAAACGAATAGTGATGAAGCATGAAAATTAATATTATATTCAAAAAATGTAGTTCACGTATAATTGGTTTGTTTACAGACCTTGTTTTATAACACAACAAAAATTTACGTGAGAGTATTTCTAAAAGCTAGTACAGTATTAGTCAACTTGATAAATTTATTTTATTTATTTATTAAAAACGTATAGTATTATTCACAACAGTTTTATTTTTCCTCTCTATCCTACGTATCGATGAAATCATACGATTTTGTCGAAATATATTTTTTTTTTTTTTTTTAACTTTTTTTCAACTGGGAAAATGGGGAAAATTTTAATTTTTTTTAAAATTTAACCCTTAAAAACCCTAAATTGGAAAAATTTTAAATCCAAATTTGATAAATTTTAAAAAAGCCGGGGTTTTAAAAAACCCCCAAGGTAAAAAATCAAAAGAGGAAAAAGGGGTGGAAAAAAATGAAAGGATAAATGTGTTGGGAAAAGGTTTAACAAGTGTTAAAATCAATGTTTACTAATTAAAAGGGCCCCAAATTTTTTCTTTTAAAAAAATTATTCCCCCAGTAAAACAAAAAAAAAGGCAATTTTACAAGCAAAATTTTTTAAGGGACCCCACAGCCTTTTAAAGTTCCCCAAACTGAAAAACCAAAGTAGGTTTTAGTGTTTCACCCTTTTTTGAAAAGGCCCTTTTTTCCCCTTTTATTCCCCTTCCCCACACAACCCCTCCCCGACCCCTGACTAAAATTTTCCAACATTTGGGCACCCCCACAATTTTTTTATTAGTGTCCCCCAAACCCCCTTGCAAATATTTAAAATTTAAATAAACCCCAAAAACCTTTTTTATTAAAAAAAACAGGTTTTTTTTAAAACCCGGAATTAAAAAACTGTATTTTTCTTTTTTAAATTGGAAAAGAAAAACCCACCCTTTTCAATGTTTTTTTTTTTTTATAGTTTTGGATCGGAAAAAAAATAGTTTTGGAAAACCAACCCCTTCCCCCGTAAATTTCCCGGGTTTTCCCCCTTCAAAAAATTTAACCCCCTTTAAAAGCTATTAAAAAGAAAAAAGATTTAAAAAACTAAAAAATTTCCCTTTAGTAATAATAAAAAATTTTGGGTTTTTTTAAAAAAAATTTGGGGGCCCAAAATAATGAGAAAATAAAAAATTTTTTTTTTTGGGGCTTATTTGGCCCCCTTTAAAAAGCATTTGCCCCGTTGTTTTAAAAAAAGGGATAAAAACCGGTACCAAAAAGATGAAAGGGGTTTTTTGGTTTTATAAAAAGAGGCAGTGGGAAAAAAAATATTGTCCCGGTTTGGTTTAGTAAAAAAAAATAAAAAAAATTTAAAAAAAAATACGTCCCTAAAACTTTTTTTTTTATTTTGTCAGAATAAAATTTTAAATAAAGAAAACTTTTTTTTATTTTTTTAAAAATTTTTTAGAAATAATCGACCCTTTTTAAAACAAAAAAAAACCCCACCCATTTTTCTTTTTGGGTTTAGCCTCAAAGGGGGGTTTGGGGGGAAAAAAAAAGGGAACTTTCCCTTTTTTAAAAAAATAAGCCCCAAAAGGGTTTTTTTGGGGGGGAAAAAACCCCGTTTTTTTTTCGCATTACAAAAATTCCCCTTATTTTCCCCAAGGGTTTTCCAAAAATTAAAAATCCCCCAAAAAATTTCCCCCTAAAAAATTTTTGGGGTTAATCCCCACCCCCATTCCCAAAAAAAAAAATTTTTTTGTGATTGAAGAAAACCCCCTTAAATTAAAAAAGTTTATGTTGGTTTTTGGTTCGGTGGGGACCCCTTTTCCCAAAACGACTTGGTTTTTTACTGAAAAAATGTTCGGCCGGACCTAGATTTTACGCCCAAAAAACCAAATTTTCCCAGGCCTTTTTTCCCTTTTTTTGAAAACCTAAAACCTAGTTTTAAGACCCAGGAAATTTCTATCCCGCCCAATTAAAAACCGGGGAAAAAAATTAAAAAAAATTTTACCTTTTAAACCCCTTTTTAATACTGGGGGGAAAAAAATTTTGTGGATACAATTTTTTATATTTGGCCCCCCCCAGAGAAAAAAAAGGAAAAAAAATATGGGTTTCCCCCCCCTTTGGGGAAGAGTGGGGAAATCCCCCCAAAAAATAAAATTTTCTTAAATTTAAAGTTTAAAAAATTTAAAAATAAAAAATTTTTTAAAAATTTATGAAAAAAGGGAAAAAGGGCCCGGTTGATTTAAAATATTGAGGATTTTTTTTAAAATTTTTTGGGGCTTGTAAAAAAAAATTATTATGTAATTAAATTCCCGTTTTTTTGGGACATAATTTTTTTTTAAAAAAATACATAGAAAGGAAGGGGATTTCAAAAAAATTTTTATGGGTAGTAAAGAAAAAATTTTTTCAAACCCTTTTTAGGAAAACCCAAAATTTATAAACCCCGGAATTTTTTGGGTTTTTAAAATGTTAGTTTTGGGGAGCAACTTTTTCCAGTCCCAACTTTTAAAGCTTTTAAAAGAAAATTTGGGTTTTTTTAATTTTCATTTTTAAAAATTTACAATTTTAAAACTTTTTTTTATAAAAAAATAAAATAGTTTTATTCAATAAGGGAAAAAATAAAAACATTTTTTTTATAGAACTGTTAAAAAAAACCCAAATTAAGGGGGTACCTGGGTTTTTAAATTGTTTTTTTTTGCAACCCCTTTTATTTTTATCAATGTAAAAAAAGTTGGAAAAAGGGGGCCCCCTACTAGAAAAAAATTTCCCCGGGGTTTTCCCCCCAGTTTTGGAAAAGTAGCCAGGGGTCACAATTTTTAATTTCCCAGGAAAAAAAACTGTTTTTTTAAAAACCCATAGGAAAAAGGTTTTTCCCCTTGACAATTTTTTTAGTAAACAAAGGTTAGTATCAGGCTCCCCTTCCCCAAAAAAGCAAAAAAAGTAAAAAAATAAGTAGTTTCTAATTTTTTCGTTAATCCTTTTAGGGTTTTTAAAATTTAAAAATCCCGGAACTAGGTTTTTCTCCTTTTTTAAAATTAAAAAATTTTTTAAAAACAAATTTGGAAAAAGTAGTAACAAAAATTCCCCCATAATTGGTAAATCCCCCAAAAACACGCAAAGTTTTTCATTAGTCCATCCTTCCTTTTTTCCCCTTTTTATCCCCAAAAAAATATTTTAAAATAAACCCTTTGTTTTGGGTTAAAAAAAATATCGAAAAAAAATTGTTTTGGTTTAAACTAAAAAGAAAAGGGCCCCTTTTGGGGTAAATAGGGACTTTAAAAAAAAAAAAACGCCCAAAAAAGTTCCGATTACGTTTAAGCCCCCCAAAGGGCCCTTTTTAGTGTTAAGAAACAGAAACCCAAAAACCTGGGCAACCTTTTTTTAAAAAGAAATTTTTCTTTAAAAATTTTTGGTTTTTTTCGAAAAGTTTTTTTTTAATTTGGGGGCCCCGAAAAACTTTTAATTTTTCCAAACCCCCTTCCCCTTTTAATTGGGTTTTTTTTTTTTTTATTTTTTTTTTTCAAAATTTTTTTAGGGCCCTAAGGGAAAGATTGTGGGAAAGGAAAACTAAGGTTCCCCAATCCCCCAAAAATGGAAAGGTTAAAGGGTTTGGGTACTTTTACTCGCTCAGGGAAAAAAGTTTTTTTCCAAACCCACCCTGTTTAAAAAACCCTTTTTGGAAAACTAAAAATTTAGTAAAGTTTTTTTTTTTTTTTTTATTTCTAAAAAAAAAAGATTAAAGGAAAAATTTTTTTTAAAATTAAAACGTGGTTAGGGTTTTTTTTTGAAATAATTTTTTTCCCCCTTTAAAAATGAAAAAAATAAACAAATTAAAATATATGTATCCAAAAAATTTCTTAAAAAAAAACTGTGGGGGAGAAAAGCCCTTAAAAAAAGAATGGGGGGGCTGGGCAAAATTCCCAAGGGGAGGGGTATACCTCACGAAAATACCCTTTTTTTCCTTTTACGGGGGGGGAAAAAAGGGGTCCCCTAAAATCAATTGGGGGGAAAGGGCCCAATTAAAAAATTTTTCCCCTTTTACACGTTTTTACCTAAACATGTAAGGGAAAAATTTTGGAAAAAAAAAAAACGAATTTAATAAAAAAATAATGTTTAAAATTTTAAATTTTTTTAAAAAAAACAAAAAATTTGTAGGGTTTCCCCCCTTTTTTTAATTTTTTTTTTAAAAATTTTCCCTTTTTTTTTAATATTTTTTATTAAAAAAAAACTTTAAAAACGCAATTTTGGGGGGGCCCAAAAAGTGCTGGGAAACCAGGGTTTCTTTTTGGGGGAAAAAAGTGTTTTAGGGATTGTAGGAAACACAGGTTCCCCATGCTTGGTAAAATTTTTAATCCCGGGCCCCAAAACCCCTTTCCCCCCTCCCCAAAGGTTTTTTTGGGCCCTTTGGGCGTAAACACTAAAAAAATTTGAGAAAAAAAAGGAAATGTTTCCCTGTTGGGGTAGTTTAAAAATTAAAGGGTCAAAAGTTTGTAAATGGAGAAAACTAATAAAAATAATATTTTTGCTAAAAAAAACGGCCTTTGCCCAAAAAAAAAGAGCAAAAGGGCGGGTTTCCCCTTTTTTTAAGGTTTAAAAAGGCAAAAAGTTTTTAAAAATGGGGGGGTTTGGGCAAAAGGCCCCTTTAAAAACCCCCAAACCCAATTTAATTTTAATTCCTTGGGGGGCCCTAATAAAAAAAAAAAACTTTTTAAATTTTTTAACCCCCCTCCCAAAAAAACGTTTCCCCCCCTCAAAAAACACTGACAAACCCGGTAAAATTTTAATTTTCCGTTTCCCAACACTAGAACTTTAAGGGGGTTTTTTTTTAATACCCCCAAAAATTAAAAAAAAAAATTTAAACGATTTTGTTTTTTGTTTTACCCCCCGTTTTTTTTAAAATTTTCGGGGTTTTTAAAAATTAAAATATAAAAAAATTAAAAAAGTTTTCCCTTCTAAAATTAAATTACAAAAATTTTTTAAATTATTTTTTTTAAAAAAAATGTAAGGGGAAAAAGTTTGCCAATTTTTTGAACCCCCAACTTGCTTTTGGGATAAGTTTTTATTGTTTTTTTAAATGATTATGTAAAAAATTTTTCCCTTTACGGGTTTTTTTAAAGGTTTTTTTTAGGGCTACCAAATTTCACCTTTCGGTTTTCAAAAACAAACCCAGCCCGGTTCCCCCAAAAAAGGGTTTTTTTTATTCCAAAATAGTAAATAGCCCCGGGGTCCAAATGAAAAAAAAGGGGTTTTTTTTTTTCTAAATCTTTTCCCATTTTTTCCCCAAACTTAACTTTTTTTGGAACCCCGTAATGTTTCCTTTTTTAAAAGCCTTTTTCCCAAAAAATTTGATTTTTTTTTTTTTACCAGTTGTTTTAGAAAAAAACATTAGGGGGGCATGCCCCGAAAAATTTTTTTAAAAATAATTAGGGGCCCCCCGGTAAAACTGTTTTTTTGTAAAAAAGTATTTTTCAAAAATAAACCTTTTTTCCCAAATTTTTTTTAAAAAATTTTTTTTACATTTTAAGGGAAAAAAAATATTTGGAGGGCCCCGGAAAAACTCTCCGGTTGGCTTTTTTCCAAACTAAAAAAAAAAAATTCTAAAGTAAAATAAGCCCAAAAAAACCCCGTCATTGGTTTTTATTTTTCCCAAACCAAAGGGGATATTTTAAAAACCGTTAGATTTCTGAGTCAAAAACTCAAAAAATGGGCCCTAAAATTTTAACCCCTGGGCCCAGATTTTGGGGGTAAAAGAAACCCCCCTTTTTTAAAGGGTTTTTATTTGTTTTTTCCTTAAATTTCCTACAATTTTAAATTTTCCCGAATTTCTTTTATTTAAAAAAATACAAAAGTTTTTTTTTTTTCATTTTAAAAAGAGTCCCCCCCCCAGGGCCCAAAAAATTTTTCATAAAATAAATTTTCATTAAAAAACCAAAATAAAAAAAAAATTAAAAATGTAAAAACCAAAAATTTAAAACTTTTTTACACCCCCCAAAACTTTAAAATTTAAAAAAAAAATTTACCTGGGAAAAAAAACAGCCCCCAAAACCCCTTTTTGGCCCCAAAAAGGGTTTTTTTTATTAACCCGGTTTTGGGTTTTAGTAAAAAAAACTATTTGGGGAAAAAAACACAAAAAAGGAAAAGCAAAAGGGGCCCCCCTTTCAAAAAAATCCCCCTTAAAATCCAAAAAATTTTTAAGTTTGTTTTTTTGGTTTTTTTTTGGTCAAGTTGTTTAACAGGCTAATAAATAAACGCCGATAATAAGGCCCAATTTAACATCCGGTGGTTCTTTATGAGCCTTCAAGATAACACTCGGTAAACCCTTTTATTTTGATGATAATACATTCGATCAGAAGGACTAATTTATATATTATATTCTACATAGAATTATTTTTATTTAGAAATGTAGTGATTTACAATAATAAAACTCTATTGTAAAAATCATATTTAACATTTTTATATGATCCTTGACTAAATAAATATAGACCCTAAGAATATAAATAGACGTGAAGTTAAAATAGCTCTCAAGATTATTTAATTCCATTACTCAGACAGTTAAATTAAGTTGGTTCCCTTTGCATATAGGTTAAGTGCATCCCCAAATATATCCATTGATACAATTTTTCCCCAATCCTAAGCGATTCTATTCTGATTCCATCACTATCCTCTCCCAATACAGATAACCCAGGTACTGTATTAATTTTATATATACGGTAACTAGCATTATAAAACTATACTGATATGATCTCATAATATTTTTTCGTATTGTTGTAGAGTGACTAACAAGTGTATATTGATTAAAAATTGGTGACACCTGCCTTTGATTAAGGTCCCTAAAAAAGGTTTTTGGGGCAATTTGTTTGAATTCTACATTAACAACATAATTGTTGTTCCTGAGGTCATTATTTTTTAAGTAAGAAAATTTTGCTTGAATGTATGGTTCTTAAAAGAAAAACAGACTAGTCTTATACAAGTAGTAAATCTAAATTGTTATAACATAATGATTTTATTCACATTTGAGTTATTATTTGTATACTAACCAATTTCGCATTAAATTTTCCAGTACTAAGCAGACAAATTTATTTTAAATTTGCATTTACCAAGAGATGAATATGATGGTTTCACCTAAATGCCTCCAAGAAAGTATAAGAAGATCATTATTATATTAAATATTATTAACAGAAATTAAAATAGTCAAACTGTATCCAACAGTATGAAACAGAATTGAACATTATATAGAAGATGGTTGACTGCATGATATACTTACAGCAAAGATTAGCAGTGAGGAATCTATCATAGATACTTGACGATGATACATTCAAATTCAAAAAGTTTTATTGCATAAAAAACCAGTTCACATGGTATCACAATCGTCAAAATAAATAAATAATTAATGGTAACAATTAAAGTCATGGCATTCATTCATCATCCATTCAAACATATATGTGTAACATTCATACAGCCATTCGTTCATTCATTTGGACATCAGACCCTCCTTTTGATGTTGGAATTTTACAATGTTCTAACTCCAGTGTCTCATCATGAACTCATCAACCGAGTAAAACGCTTTTGTTAGCAAATATTGTTTTATCTGACTCTTAAATTGATTTTGATTTTGTATTAGCTTGACACCCTCAGGGAGCCCATTGATTAATCTGACCCCGACTTGTGATGGCAGAAGCTCAAAAGCCGATGTTCTATGTTGGTGAGCCCACAAGTTGTCCCTGCCTCTAGTCTCATAGACGTGAATGTCCCTGCCTACATCGAGGATATAAAGGCAGGGCAGAGTCAGAAACCCCAGCTCCGAGAAAGCGTCCCGACACGACTCTCTGGTTTTTAATTTTTGAATTATTCTGATTGCTTTCTTTTGGAGTCGAAAGACTCTTTCTAGTTTGTATTTAGAACAGCTTCCCCAGAACGTAATATATCTATTTCTATTATGAAAATGTGATTTTTAACACTTTCTTGAACATCTTCACAGATGAAATTTAAATGTTTAATAATTGCAATTTAATTTACCCTTAAAGATAATAGTTTTGATTGACAAGGTTTTGTACATATAGGTACAAAGTATAGAAGGTGAATTTTACATACGGTGAACACCAACTCGTAGTTGATTGTGACAAGGTCTTGGTAGTAAGATTGCTTAGGAAGATAAAAAAATGTTCAACCATTTGTGACATTAAACTAAGCAAAATTGCATGATTTTCATCGCTCATTATTGACCAAATACCAACTAATAAAGGGTGAATGAGAAACTCAACTTTATAAAATTGCGTTTAAAGAGTGTTTGATACAAATTAAATATTATCTTCATATTATGTAACCATATGTAGATTTATCATCAATAAGAACTAAGATGCACTTAAAAATGTTACAATATTCCATAAAACAATTATCGAATGCTTTTCTAAATTTACTAAGATCAAGAAATTATTAAATGTTACAACCTTCTTATAATATTAATGTAATCCCTATACTCAAATACAAAGTATGCACATTTGTTATGAAAGAAACATACCAAAAATGTAATACGTGAGCTCTAATGGGAGCATAGAGGACTTACCCGTCAGCCAGACCCCAATCCATTAAGGGCAAACAATCATGTATTAGCAGAAACTATGTTTGACTTAGCACACAGCTATCGGAAAATATAATAGCCAAGTGTTTTAGGGTCACATACTGTATACCATCAGACAGAAGAGTGATAACTAAGTGGTAATAGGTCATAGAGGACTTACCGGACAGCCATACCTCAATCCATTAAGGGCAAACAATCACGTATGACGAGGAACTGTGTTTGACTCAGTTCACAGCTAGTGGCAAACATAAGCCAAGTGTATTAGGGTCACATACTGTATACCATCAGACAGAAGAGTGATAACTAAGTGGTAATAGGTCATAGAGGACTTACCCGTCAACCAGACCCCAGTCCATTAAGAGCACACAATCATGTATTAGCAGAAACTATGTTTGACTTAGCACACAGCTATCGGAAAATATAATAGCCAAGTGTTTTAGAGTCACATACTGTATACCATCAGACAGAAGGGTGATAGCTAAGTGGTGAGGTCATAGAGGACTTACCTATCAGCCAAGCCCCAATCCATTAAGGGCACACAATCACTTATTAGCAGAAACTATGTTTGACTTAGCTCACAGATAGTGGAAAATATAATAGCCAAATGTTTTAGAGTCACATACTGTATACCATCAGACAGAAGGGTGATAGCTAAGTGGTGATGTCATAGAGGACTTACCTATCAACCAGACCCCAATCCATTAAGAGCACATAGTATTAGCAGAAACTATGTTTGACTTAGCACACAGCTATCGGAAAATATAATAGCCAAGTGTTTTAGGGTCACATACTGTATACCATCAGACAGAAGAGTGATAGCTAAGTGATGATAAGTCATAGAGGACTTACCCATCAACCAGACCCCAATCCATTAAGAGCACATAGTATTAGCAGAAACTATGTTTGACTTAGCACACAGCTATCGGAAAATATAATAGCCAAGTGTTTTAGGGTCACATACTGTATACCGTCAGACAGAAGGGTGATAGCTAAGTGGTGAGGTCATAGAGGACTTACCTATCAGCCAAGCCCCGATCCATTAAGGGCACACAATCACTTATTAGCAGAAACTATGTTTGACTTAGCTCACAGATAGTGGAAAATATAATAGCCAAATGTTTTAGAGTCACATACTGTATACCATCAGACAGAAGGGTGATAGCTAAGTGGTGATGTCATAGAGGACTTACCTATCAACCAGACCCCAATCCATTAAGAGCACATAGTATTAGCAGAAACTATGTTTGACTTAGCACACAGCTATCGGAAAATATAATAGCCAAGTGTTTTAGGGTCACATACTGTATACCATCAGACAGAAGAGTGATAGCTAAGTGATGATAGGTCATAGAGGACTTACCCATCAACCAGACCCCAATCCATTAAGAGCACATAGTATTAGCAGAAACTATGTTTGACTTAGCACACAGCTATCGGAAAATATAATAGCCAAGTGTTTTAGGGTCACATACTGTATACCATCAGACAGAAGAGTGATAGCTAAGTGATGATAGGTCATAGAGGAAGTAGATGTATAGTGGGAAGTTCACGCCGTCCCATGGCGAGTTTTCGTCAAATGGCGAGTCGGAAAGGTCAATTTTTTTTTAATGAGGTTCTTATGACCTGAACGAGTTTTTAATGAGGTTCTAATTGACCTTAACGAGTTTTTAATGAGGTTCTTATTGACTTTAACGAGTTTTTAATGAGGTTCTAATTGACCTTAACGAGTTTTTAATGAGGTTCTAATTGACCTTAACGAGTTTTAAATGAGGTTCTAATTGACCTTAACGAGTTTTTAATGAGGTTCTAATTGACCTTAACGAGTTTTTAATGAGGTTCTGATTGACCTTAACGAGTTTTTAATGAGGTTCTAATTGACCTTACCGAGTTTTTAATTGGCGGTAATGGGATTGGGTGGGGGAAGTCACGTGACCACCCCAAGCTCTGATTGGTCCATTTTTGATGACGTCACCCAATATGGCGGATCCCGCCAAATTTCCTAACCTAACCTTTCCCAAATTTCCCTTCAAATTCTCCTTATTATACTGGTCTACTTCCGGTCCACTTCCGTTTCCGCTTCCGGTTCACTTCCATTTCCACTTCCGGTTCACTTCCGGTCTACTTCCGTTTCCACTTCCGGTTCACTTCCTTTTCCACTTCCGGTTCACTTCCGGTCTACTTCCGTTTCCACTTCCGGTCCACTTCCGTTTCCACTTCCTGTCCACTTCCGTTTCCACTTCCAGTACCCTCCCTACTAACATCCTACCAAGTCAGAACTGACCTCAAGACAGTCCGGCCTCGAGACAAGTTATTACCGCGCCGACCTCCAGACAGTATAATTACAACAACCTTGGGCGTGCCGGACGCGGTAACCTTTCCCAGACCTTGTCTGGTTTGCCAGGTGCGGTTACCTAACCTCAGGCGTGGTCGTCTGATCCTGGTATAAATACCCCTCACTAACAACGCTCGTCAGTGTGTACTTGGATACTCTATCAACATGTACGAAGAATCCGACGCTATTACCGAACAAGCACCCATCCTGGACGGTGACTGCAACCCAGTCGTCAAGCAGGATCCATGGGAACTCTACAAGGACTTTATGTGGCTAGAACATGAAATTAGTAAAAGATGGCATGCTCAACCACGTAACAAATTCAAATGTCAATCGTACGAAGAGGACATGAAGTTTATGCGTGAAGAAAACCCGATAATTAGCCAGCATTGGGAGTCGATTAATTCTGAGCAGAAATATTTCCAGGCATACCTCGACATTGTGGATTGGATGGACCTAAAGATTTTTGTACGTGGAATCCATTACAACAGGGAATGTCGTAAGAGAAAACTTGCAGATGTAGAAATGGAAAAGCATACAGCGCAAGAAAAGAGACTACGGGAAAAATTTCATTCTCTAGTTTCCTTTACCTTTTATGAAAAGAAGTAGAAACAACTCACTTAAGGGAGCACAAGAGTGCAGGAGGTAGCAAATAGAAGAAGGTCGGCTACCACTTTCCGCAGCGGGGAGGGGCTGTGGAATCCCTTAAAAACCAATAAATATTTTGGTTTACAAAAATCTTAATCAGTTATGAATTGGACACAATTCAATACAAATTATGAATGTGAGAGAAATCATCGCCAAAGAGCTACACTCTCCAGCCAGAAGAATATTTCCCACCAGACCTGTGGAAGTCAAAGGAATAGACGATCTGTATCAGGCTGACTTGGTGGAGATGATACCATACTCAAAGTTTAACAAGGGCTACAAGTACATTCTCACAGTAATCAACTGCTTTACCAAATACGCTTACGCAATACCAGTCAAGGACAAGTCTGGACAGGAAATCGTCAAGGCTATACAACCTGTTTTGGAGGAGAATCGGATGACGCATCTACAAACCGACATGGGAAAAGAGTTTTACAACGCTGGATTCACCAAGCTAATGAAGAAACACAACATTAATCATTACTCTGTGTACAGCGAGAAAAAGGGAGCCATAGTGGAGAGATTCAATCGTAGTTTCAAGTCTCTAATGTGGAGAAAATTCACAGAACTGGGCAACTACCAATGGATTAAAATCCTACCCGACCTGTTGGAAGAGTACAACACGAGGAAACATATAACAATTGGCATGGCACCTTTTGAGGTGAACAAAAAGAACGAAGATTTGGTCAGACGAAACATAATCAAGAATAGACAAAAATATAAGAAGAAGGAAAAGATCGAGTTCAAAGTGGGTGACAAAGTAAGGATAAGCAAGTATAAAAAGGTTTTCGATAAGGGATACCTACCCAACTGGACAAACGAGATTTTTACTGTGGAAGCGGTGCGTCCAACTGTACCGACCACATATTACCTAAAGGATTACCGCAACAACATGCTTCAAGGAAGCTTTTACGGAAAAGAACTGCTCAAGACCAGACACGGAGACGTATACTTGGTGGAAAAGGTTTTGAGGAGAAAGGGTAACAAAGTGCTGGTTAAGTGGCTTGGCTTTGATGGTACTCACAATTCATGGATAAATAAAAGTGAACTTGTGTGAATTACTCAGTTTGAGCTTAGACATTAAGATGAAAACACCCAAATTGCCTATCGTAAACTTTGACGTATACAGTGGAGGAGATATGAAGGAAAGGAGCAAACACAGTGATCTGCTGCCAAACCATGTTTGATGTATCATGTGCGGACCTTCAAATTCCGGCAAGACTAATGTAATGTTAAACTTGTTGTTTAATCCAAATGGACTAAAGTTTGAAAATGTCTACGTTTTTTCAAAATCACTCCATCAGCCAAAGTATAAGTTGCTAGAGAAGGTACTAATGGCTATACCCGGTATAGGATACTTCCCTTGCACAGACAACGGTGAGGTGATTCATCCAAACGAGGTGATAGAACACTCTGTGATGGTGTTTGATGATGTCGCATGTGAAAAGCAAGACAACATCAGAAACTACTTTACAATGGGACGACACCAGAATGTTGATACGTTTTACCTATGTCAAACATACAGTAGAATACCCAAGCAGCTGATTAGGGACAATGCAAACTTTATTATTGTGTTCAGGCAGGACGACAGAAATTTAAGACACATATACGATGATCATATAAATACGGACATGTCTTATGGGAGATTCAAAGAGTTGTGTGCCACTGCATGGAACAGTGGTAAGAACAAATTCGTTGTAGTGGACAAAGAACGTAACATCAACGATGGTAGATACCGCGTCGGACTCGACGAGTTTGTCAAAGTTTTAAAACATGATGCTGAAGGTTAGTTTTAGTCAGCCTCTTGTGACAAGAGAGTACCATCTACCGATGAATGAGGATCGCAAATCATTATGGCGATGGCGCGAGGCGCATAACACAATGACGTTAGACAGGCTACGTTTTAAAAGGCGAATAGATACGTTGGAAGCAACCGTTTTGGGCCCACTTCTTTTGCTGCATATTGCGAAACAGAAAGACTTGGAAAACGGAAAAACAGGAAAACATGAAAACAGAAAAACCAGAAAACACGAAAACGGAAAAACAGAAAAACATTAAAACAGAAAAACAGAAAAATAACCTGAGGGGATTCCGTAAGAATATGGATGGGAGCACAAGAGTGCAGGAGGTAGCAAAATAGAAGAAGAAGGTCGGCTTTAGCGTCAGAGACGCATTCACTTTTCGCAGCGGGGAGGGGCTGTGGAAACTCAATAAATAAGGATGTGATATCTTAAATTAGTTATTCGACAAGATGACGTTCAAGGATACACATCTTATACGAGAAATAAAGATGCTGCAGGATAGTATAAGGCAAAAGTTGCGCGATATTAAAAGCAGTTCAATTCAAACACAACGTTCGTTGGAAGTACAGTACAAGCCGTTGATTGATCCACTAAAACAGTTGACAAAGACGGTTGTTGCTACCAAAGAGATCAAGCAAGAGCCCAAAGAGGAGAATGAAGAGGAAGTGGAGGAGGAGGAGGAGAGTTTTGAGCCTGAGCAGGCATCTGGAAGACCGTCTTTAGCGTCAGAGTTTGACGCACTTATTCGTGCAAACAACATTGGAGACTTGTTGAGCACCTACCTTCAGTTTATTCAGACAGACGATAACGAAGAAGCTGATTTCACGTACGGCTTCACTATGATGGCAACGAGTGGAAAATGGGATCGTATCCGGTTAGCTTTTCCGATAACGACATAATTATAAATGGAGTTGAATACAAGGGAACACCTGGACTGGAGTTGATTTTCAAGAAACATCCGCAGAGTGGATCGTTCAACGACAATGATTTAAAAGTGTACAAGCAAATGTTGGAGGCAACTGGTGTTCACAAGCGTGAAGATGGAAGAGGAATGAAATCCAACAGAGGCTACAAGTACACAAATATTATATCAAATATGTTTCCACCAAAAAATAAGAAGAAACTACCCTTACTACGTGCTTCTCCAGCGTCTAGAAAAAGACCAAGTCAACCACTATCACCATTTATCGGTGAAAAGAGAATAAAGTTGCGAGAGGGTTTGCTAATGGAAGTTGAGAAATCCAAAATCGACTACCGGTACTGGGATGACCCTAATGAATTGGTTGATCGTTTTCGTCTGTTGTTAGCATCTAAAGAAGCAGGTAACAGTGGTCACAATAATGAGATTATCGCCATTCTGGAGGAGCGCAAGGAGGCGGATATTATAAAAGACTTTGGTAACTTTATTTTGTAACCATTATCGTAATTTCTATCGACAAGTTCGGACGTCAGTTAGTTCAAAAAGGTGCTGCTGCTGTGCCCAAAGGAGCACGAGGTGAAGGATTTAAATTGACTCCTGAAGGAAACTATGATATGCAAAATAAAGTTTTATCAAATGTAGGCGATGCAATAAGTGAAAATGATGCAGTCAGTCTAAAGATTATAGGTGAGCATTGTGTATTATTTGAGGATAAATACATTAATGCTAAAGACAGGTACATAGCAAATGTTCAGAATCCTATTGAAGCAAAAGATGCTGCAACTAAATTGTACGTAGACTCTCTTGTTCCACCTAGGTACGGTACCTTTTGGCACTTTGGGAAAAAACGGTTGGTTGAGGTAGCCGACCCAATAGATGATGCAGACGTAGTTACAAAAAAATACCTGACGGCTAATAGCCCGAAAAGGGCTAAAAGTGGGTGGGCGTTTAACAATATGCGATTAACGTCAATCAAAGATCCTGTTGAACCTCAAGATGCAGTGACTCAAAACTACCTTTCAGGATCTCTTAACGTGGTACGGGAAAAGTGGATTCCTAAACAGACCGCTAATGAGTGGGATTTCGGAGATAAAAAGCTTTCCTCTGTGGGTGATCCGTCACGATGCAAGACGCTGTAACGATGAATTATCTTGTACGAGCAATGAGCGCATTACTTTACGATATATACTATCGCATATATTACCACCTCAAGATCAGATCCACAGTTTTTCTAAAGAGGAGTGGATCGACAAACATATTGTACGACCGTATTTCTTAAACGAAGCTACTAGAGTTAGATCACACGAATAAAAACCTTTGAATTTGAATAGAGACTGTCATTTGATCTTTATAATGCCAAGAGTCAACAAGAAAAAAGTCAGTCGTCATTCAACAGTCAAAGGGTGTGTACTACTAGAGACAGTCGGTAGTTTTACCAGTTCAGCTCTTAACAAAGGGATCGATCTACTACCAGTGGAACTTCATCTGCCAGGAGGTTACAGGTACTGTGGTCCAGGTACCAAATAAAAGGAGAGTGTAGCTCATGGTGATCAGGGAATTAACAAGTTGGACGAGGCCTGTAAGGAACACGACATTGCATATTCCAAATATAGTGACAACCAACACCGTAGACAGGCGGATCAACAGCTGGCCGATAAGGCTTGGAATAGGGTTAAATCATCAGACGCTTCTTTAGGAGAACGAGCCGCAGCTTGGTCCGTGACAACAGCTATGAATGCCAAGAAAAAGCTGGGAGGTACAATGAAAAGACAACGCGTATGCAAAAAGAAAAAGATCGCAAAGCGGCGAGGTAAAGGTTACTATTATTTGCACAGATTGCAATTGCCGTACAAAAGGGGGAGGGATACTATTTAAAGCCGTACAAGCAGGGAAATGGATCACCTAAGAAAAAAAAAAGTTTGCGTTAAAACACTTACCGGATCGGGCTCTTACAAACTTTGACCTGGACAGATATGCACGTAAATTTAGAATACCACATTTTCGAGGTGTTTTTATGAGAGACGCCTTACCACAGAATATCTGGAAAAAGGAAAATGCCATTGTTAATTTAGATTCAAACAGTGGGAGGGGTACTCACTGGGTGTGTTACAAAAAAGTGGACAACGTGGTGACTTATTTCGATAGTTTTGGAAACCTACAACCACCACCTGACCTGCTAGAATATTTTCAAGGATGTAAAGTGTTGTAAAACTACACTCCGCGTCAGACTTTCGGATCCAACATTTGCGGTCATTTATGTTTAGAGTTTTTGATGAATCAACTTTAGTATGTGTCTGACTTTTAGAGAGAGAGCAGCATTATGTTTTGTGTGAGTGGAAATAGTTCAGTGTTTGGCTGCAGTGTTTTCCCCGCAATAGACCTCTCTGAGGGCGATTGGGAAATTGGATTGGTAGACTTTACAACATACAATTCTATACCAAACGTTGAGAAGGGAGTCAATAATTTGTTCCATTACGGTGATAAAATTGTCGACATACTGACTGGTTCTTATGAAATTGACGACATTACACAATTTATCGAACACAAAATCAACGATCCGAATTTAAAGATTAGAGGCAACAACAATACGTTTAAAGTGGAAATTTACGGTGAAAAGGTAATTGATTTCTCTCAGGAAGACAGCATAGGTTCACTGTTAGGCTATTCCAGATCGATTCTTGAACCAAATAAATGGCACGTGTCAGACACACCAGTTGCCATTATTAAAGTGAATGTCATACGAGTCGAATGTAACGTGGTTAGAGGTTCTTATCAAAACGGTACGGAAGGACACGTTATTTACGAGTTTTACCCTGCCGTACCTCCTGGGTTTAAAATTGTTGAAACACCCCGTAACGTCATTTACTTGCCAGTAAGCGTCAAGAGGTTGGAAAACATAACAGTTAGACTCTCCGATCAAGACAATCGTTTGATAAATCTGAGAGACGAAGTGGTCAACGTTAGACTTCACTTGAAACGTAAAAATGGGTCTGATTTTCAATAAATTAGATGGACACAGGACAAAATCAATCAAACGCCTGTTACGTTTGAAACGGTTAACATCAAAGAACAAGGAGTTTTTACAGTCTCTTGGACATCGATATGTTGTCCGTAAGTAGTAAAGCGCAATTTCATGAAAGTGTGACAGAGTACGAGTACCGTACTCATGCACCTTTTACATCGACAACTTTTAATCCGGACGATGAGGTGCGTATTTCTATTCAACAGCAGGATGGGTTTTCATACCCTTGTGAGAGTTACTTACACGTGACTGGTAGATTGACAAAATCTGATGGTCAGACTCAGTATGATAGTTTACATCTAGTCAACAATGCCATGGCGTTTCTGATAAACGAGATTAGATACGAAATTGGTGGTGTAATTGTCGATCGATCTAAAAATGTCGGTATAACATCCACTATTAAGAATTTAGTAACCCTAACTCCAGACGATGAGAAGTGATTGATGAACGCTAGTTGGGTTGGAAAAGGATCATTGAATACGATGGAGGAGTTTTATTTTTGTATTCCTTTGAAACTGCTAATGGGGTTCTTTGAGGACTACAAAAGAATCATTGTCAACCAAAGACAGGAATTGATTTTGCTCTTGTCTTCGAATGTTAAGAAAGCCTTGTACAAGGAGGTTGCGGCCACTGATTTTAAGTTGACGATTGATAAGATTTACTGGCGGGTTCCCTACGTTAAAGTGTCTGATGATATGAAGTTGTCATTACTACGGTCAATTAAAAACTCATTAAGGTTCATTAAATACTCATTAAGGTTCATTAGAACCTCATTAAAAACTCGTTAAGGTCAATTTGAACCTCATTAAAAACTCGTTAAGGTCATTAGAACCTCATTAAAAAAAACTGACCTTTCCGACTCGCCATTTGACGAAAAATTGACGAAGGTTCGCCATCGGACGGCGTGAACTTCCCATTATACATCTACTAGAGGACTTACCCATCAGCCAAGCCCCGATCCATTAAGGGCACACAATCACGTATTAGCAGAAACTATGTTTGACTTAGCACACAGCTATTGGAAAATATAATAGCCAAGTGTTTTAGAGTCACATACTGTATACCGTCAGACAGAGGGGTGATAGCTAAGTGGTGAGGTCATAGAGGACTTACCCATCAACCAGACCCCAATCTATTAAGGACACACAATCACGTATCAGCAGAAACTATGTTTGACTTAGCACACAGCTATCGGAAAATATAATAGCCAAGTGTTTTAGGGTCACGTACTGTATACCATCAGACAGAGGGGTGATAGCTAAGTGGTAATAGGTCATAGAGGACTTACCCGTCAACCAGACCCCAATCCATTAAGGGCACACAATCACGTATCAAGAGAGACTGTGTTTGACTCAGCTCACAGCTATTGGAAAATATAATAGCCAAGTGTTTTAGGGTCACATACTGTATACCATCAGACAGAGGGGTGATAGCTAAGTGGTAATAGGTCATAGAGGACTTACCCGTCAACCAGACCCCAATCCATTAAGGGCACACAATCACGTATCAAGAGAGACTGTGTTTGACTCAGCTCACAGCTATTGGAAAATATAATAGCCAAGTGTTTTAGGGTCACATACTGTATACCATCAGACAGAGGGGTGATAGCTAAGTGGTAATAGGTCATAGAGGACTTACCCGTCAACCAGACCCCAATCCATTAAGTGCACACAATCACGTATCAAGAGAGACTGTGTTTGACTCAGCTCACAGCTATTGGAAAATATAATAGCCAAGTGTTTTAGGGTCACATACTGTATACCATCAGACAGAGGGGTGATAGCTAAGTGGTAATAGGTCATAGAGGACTTACCCGTCAACCAGACCCCAATCCATTAAGGGCACACAATCACGTATCAAGAGAGACTGTGTTTGACTCAGCTCACAGCTATTGGAAAATATAATAGCCAAGTGTTTTAGGGTCACATACTGTATACCATCAGACAGAGGGGTGATAGCTAAGTGGTAATAGGTCATAGAGGACTTACCCGTCAACCAGACCCCAATCCATTAAGGGCACACAATCACGTATCAAGAGAGACTGTGTTTGACTCAGCTCACAGCTAGCGGCAAATAGCTTGGCTTAAAGTGTATTAGGGTCACGTACTGTATACCATCAGACAGAAGAGTGATAACTAAGTGGTAATAGGTTATAGTTGACTTATCTATCAGCCTGTCTCAATATAAGGATTCACTGATTGATCTACTGCGAACTGTTAAGTGTTGAACAGCACCATGTAAGATCATGATCTTGCCAAAACAGTAGAATTAATACTAACTTAAATTATTTCAGTTAAATAATTTAAACATTTTTAAAGTAAAATTTTCTCAATAATACGCTTGGATTTAGTGATTTTCCTGGATTTCTTAGACAACGTACTGTAACGTAAGCAATTACTTTATTTCAATATATCTTTAAATTACTGCAATTGTACTCAAGCAAGGATCAGGCTTAGTACATTTGTATCAGACCTAACCTAGGTAACATTATCTAGGCCAGCTAATGTGGTATAGGTCAGATTACTGCACCATAGTCCATTAGCTTCTGACCATAGTGGCGCTATCTTTGTGAACACTTGCGTAACCCTAAGCCTGTCCTGTTATATCCTACTTAACACTTTTTCAAATAAGTTATGATTTTTATTAGTTTCTTACTGATTAAAACTTCAAACCCAAAACACCTAAATTAGTTTGAAACTTTCAAACAAACTTTTATGACGTTTATCTAAATATCATAAAAGTGGAAATTGTTATAATTACATTACAAAAGAAATCCTTCGTATATTGTTTTTATTCATTATCATCAGTTTGTATCACTTATTGGTTGACTGTATGTGTTTAATTATAATTGTATTTACTGAATAAAAAAAAAACTGTTTGGCGTCTTCATTATCTCTGTTTCTAAAATGTTAACTAAGCCGTGTGCAGCATACCTCCGGATTTTTTTTTCGGTTTCAGTTCTTTAGCAACCTCTTTTATGTGAAAGAATACATATATATCAGAAAAGAACAGGGGGGGGGTAATAGTTAAACTTGGTGCTGCAGCCGAAACGAGCTTAGAGGTTGATATTTTCTGTCACCTACCTCTTCAAACCCAATACTCTTGATCGGCTTATTCTTTCTCTCTCATTCGCATGACATTTTGTAATCACCCCTCTCACCCCGGTCAACCCCACTACCCTCTCTCTGTCATTTTCTGTCTCACTCTAACCTGCCACGCAAAGACCACAATAAGTTCTCTAACTTTTTAACATTGGTTTTTCGCTTGTTATAGATTTATGTATTCGTATTACATACTGGAGTTAATTCAGTCAGTATCGTGAAGCGGTAGTGAAATTACAACTTAAATAGCACGATCTGGTACTGAATCCTTGAAATAAAAAGTGGGCGCAATAGACACACGGAGTATTTACGGATTCGTATAATTAATTGAGAATTGTGGTTCACTATTAATGTATTTTAAGACAGGTTAAGTGCTGTAATAATTTCATGAAGTAATCATACAATTTATGGATAATTGAAACTATAAGTTTCCATGTAGCCTTATAGTTAAGGTTTCTTTACAATTCATTATCAAATTATTAATAAGCATAAACATGAAAAACCTAGAGCCTGAAATCCACTTAACTACAGAAATTGAATCAAAAGTGTGGAAAATGCAATATTCTATGAAGCTTTGTTCCAAATTAAGTTTAAAAAATAAAAGGCACACGAGATTATAGGCAGGACTAAAACCATTAGCTGTTTGTTTTGGCGTCAAATCCTAACTCTTACTGTTGTGACGTTCAATGTAATTTTTTATACAATGACGTTAGTATAATACTTTTTTTTAAATGAGTTTAAAATTTTAACTTATGTAATGTAGGTTAGGTTAGGTTACCCAAGAACAAAGCTCTATAATTAAAAATATATAACATTTAATTTTTGTCACCTATATGCGATGTTTCAGATTTATCCTTGAATATATATTACTATCACTTTATTCCTGATAACACTTAAAAAACTATAGAAACTATTCTACAGTAAAATGTCATAGTGCGTATGTTCAGTCCTACGCACATGTCGGTTATACATTACAGGATTCACTTCTCGTCTTATATCATAATAAATTATATCGGGAATGTTGGTTATGGTTGGTTATAAGTGTGAGAATTCCTTAAAACTGAGAGTAATTATGTTTAAAACAAACAAACTATAATGTATATATTGAAGTGAGAAAATGCTAATTTTATATTTATAGTAACGTACCAGTTTGACGACAGATAAATGAGAGAGTATCGTACATATTAAGTCACATATTCCAACATTATAATAATAGCAAATTTTAATTAATATAAAAGAATTGATGTATGAAAACACTCAGTAAGTACATGGTAAACTCAATAATTTAACATTTACAGTAATAACCGAGGATGAGAAAATATTTATTAATAAATAAAAATTATAGTGTTTCATTTAAAAGACATTTTATTTAAAGGCTTGTTACAATTAAATAATTATTTATGTCTTTTAATAATTTACAACATGTATATAATGTATTTAACTTTGTTTGTGTAATATACCAGTTATAATATAGGCATGCCTTTTAAGTTGGTTTTTTCCGTTTAACGTAATAGTTTGATCCTGAATCTAAGAACATAATCTTAGTTAGAAAAATACGTATGAAAAATAAATTGAAAATTAATTTTAAAACGTTTAAATGACCTAATACTGTTCAACCATTTAGTTTATTACTGATATATCAATTACGAAATATAGTGGTATGTATTATGTATTTATATTCAAAATATAGGTCTACTCATATCAACATTTTGAAAGTATTTTATTGGGGAAAGGAGATTTAGGTGGTGTCTTGATACTAAATGGCAAAAGTGGCGCAGTGCAGTAACTCAGCTTCTTGGGGACACATTATTGTGGAAATTGCAGGCGGTAGTTTCTATTCTCGGTCCTCTTAATACCGACATGGCATCTGCTCAATGGTTGTCATTGACGTGGACACTACAAGAGATACATGAGTTTTCCAAGATGGGTGGTAGGCCTAGTCAGTGTCCGGATGTTGTGTAGGGAGGAGAACTGAGATTATGTCTTGTCAGCTAGCTGAAAATCATAACAATACTGCGTGGATCGGATTCCACTTAAAGCTGTAGGTCTCTTAGTTGCTCTGCTATTGGAATCTAATAAATCGCCTATTTCTACGGAACAGTCGACCTTAATTAGTAACAATGACTACACTCATTCACACCTCCTACTCGTCCATAATTGGCGTCTAAGTGCGTAATAATGAATGAAATTTATACCCTATAAATCTCCTTGATGTACAACTCTTAATATTGTATTATTAAAGGAAAATTTAACAAAAAGTGGTAATATATAAAACATTACAATAATCTAAAAAAAATACTGCTACCAAGTAATCAAGGGTTTACAAAAGTCAGGGGATGTACTGTAAGCACATAGGGACTTTAATTAACTTCCAATCCCTACATCCTTGACATGATTTCTAAATAGCTGGGAACTCGTATGAAGAATGTAGCCCAACTTTTCACTGGTGCAATATTTAATTTTTAAAGAAATATAAAATTCGTTTATTCACTTGTTAACTGACTTTCTTAAAATTATTGTCTTAATATTTGTATTGTTAAAAAATATATATCACTTAACCTATACAGTTGTATTGGCTCACCTACCCACCCAAACACTTCCAATTATATTGACCTCCCACCCACCCATACAAGTGTAACTTCATAATAAATGTGATCCTGTTATTTGTCATTATTGCCAATCGAGATATTCACATATTACAATTTGTCATGTTTGAAGCTAATTAGAATTACTTGTTATGGAGTATAGTATAATAATATTAGAATACATTCGCAACATTATAAACGTCTTTTATACACGTACAGTGATTAGCACTCCCACCCACACATAATTACTTAGTGTAACGCCCACCCACCACTTACACTAATTAACTGACGACCTTGTTGGTTTAATTTAGTACATACATTTTGTGCACTTGTGGTCTAATAATATTATATATTAACTTTCTTAAAAACATAGCACTAGTTTAGTGACCATATTCAGTTATAAACACTTTATGAATTAAAATATATAAATGAGTTAAATTCTACCCGTACGTTTACTGGTTTAGAGGTTTCCACCAATATAATTTTTAAAAGTTATCGGTCCAATATTTTAAAACACCTCATCAGTACACATAGGCCTTAATATAAATAAAAAAGATAATATTATATACATCATTATTTATGTAGACAGTAAAAATAAGTAGAATTTATTCCAGTAAAAATATTTTTATAAATTTGTTATTATCTTTTTAGTGCTATATATCGGAATAATTTTCCAAAATCAACTTATATAGAATGTTCTTATAGTTACAAAATAAAGACCCTAAACCCTAAATTGCTTGTAGTTGTCCTTTTAACACGCCGTTGGCAAACAACTGTGTACATTAACTAAATTACATTGGCAGTGGAAATGGGGTTAATTCCTTCACCAAAGACAAATATTGCCACAGTTCCATTTACATATTGTTAGTTACCCTTGGCACTTATAATGGCTAATTAATTACAAACGGGTATAACAACGTTGTATTTAAGGTACTCTCTAACAAGGAGCATATGTACTTATTTACTTCTGTGAATATAGTGGTTCCACCCGATATCCATAATTTTTTTAAACTATTCAATATAAACTCAACGAACACTAGTCCATAGAAGTTTTTCGGCGGAAATACCGATTACTGATAAACAATTAAAAAATCATGTTTACACCTATCAACCCAGTAAAAGTACTGTGTGATCCCCTACTTTTTGTAATATTTAGTGGTAAATTAAAAAAAATCGCATTAGACACGACTATTGTTTTTGTCGGTGCAGAAGTTATGTGCATCCAAGTTTGTAGTTTGTTTCCTAAGAAATTAGAGGCCCAAGAATAATGTAATCACACCATTATTTACCTTGTTGGATTGTTCGTTACGACATATTGTTATTTTTTTTTTTTTTTAGTTTTGATAATTTTTATCTTAGTTGGAATAACAAAAGTATCAGGATTTCAACTAGTTCACTGTACTTCAAATCTAAAATGTTATTACACTCAAATAGCCTTTAATGTATTGATAAATACCTGATTGATAGGAATGTTTTATATACGTTTTGTCAATTTTAGAAATCATAGTTTTCGATAAACAAACTTCTTATCAATTCTCTAAAACATTGTTTTCTTGGCTTCTAGAGGTCGCACAATGTATTCCTTGGTCTTGTTGTCATACTTATGACATGTATAGTTACGATACATCACTTCCATATTTAAAATTAATGAAGTGATTTGAAATAGATATAAATCAATATAAAATCACTTAAAAAATTAAACATTCGAAAGTGATGTATCGTAACTATACATGTCATAAAAATGACAACAAGACTAAGGAATCAATTGTACGACCCCTAGAAGCCAAGAAAACAATAATTCAGAGAATTGATAAGAACATTTTTCTCGAACATTTAAAATTTTGAAATATAAGCTATACAAAACATTCCTATCAACCAGTTATTGAAATATAAATGCAATCCATTTACGGATTTTTTTAGTAATAATGGTTTAAATTTCATACACATTGGAAACTAGTTAAAATTCCGAGACTTTTGTTGTTACAGCTAGGATAAAATTTATCAAAACTAGTAATAACATTTGAAAATGCATATTTCATAACGTACAATACAACGAGCAAAACAATGGTGTGATTAGATTTTTCGTAGGCCTCTAAGCTCCTTAGAAAACAACCCTCAAACTCCAGTGAACAAAATTTCTGCACTAACAGTAGTGAGCTCTTGACAACTTTTTAAATTTATTTATTTGTTACTGTTCGAATTCGATTTTTAAAATTATTTCCTTTTCTTCTAAATGTATTGCTACATTTTTCTTCCTATTTTTAAATAGTTTCTAACTAGCAAGTTGGTATGTAAAAATACAAGTAAACGTCACACAAAATGTATTACAACAAGAAAGGGGGGAGTGGTACAAAGCTTACGTGTTGTGAGGATCGTTATTGGGTTAAAACCCTAACCTAACCTATAATACAAGCTAACCTTATTTACAATAACTAGGTAGTTATTTTATTGTAGGTAACAGTGATAATGACCCACCCGCCCACCCATACACGTACAGTGATAGTGACCCACCCGCCCACCCATACACGTACAGTGGATAGTGAACCACCCGCCCACCCATACACGTACAGTGATAGTGACCCACCCGCCCATCCATACACGTACAGTGATAGTGACCCACCCGCCTACCCATACACGTACAGTGATATTGAACCACCCGCCCACCCATACACGTACAGTGATAGTGACCCACCCGCCCACCCATACACGTACAGTGATAGTGAACCACCCGCCCACCCAAACACGTACAGTGATAGTGACCCACCCGCCCACCCATACACGTACAGTGATAGTGAACCACCCGCCCACCCAAACACGTACAGTGATAGTGACCCACCCGCCCACCCATACACGTACAGTGATAGTGAACCACCCGCCCACCCAAACACGTACAGTGATAGTGACCCACCCGCCCACCCATACACGTACAGTGATAGTGACCCACCCGCCCACCCATACACGTACAGTGATAGTGAACCACCCGCCCACCCATACACGTACAGTGATAGTGACCCACCCGCCCACCCATACACGTACAGTGATAGTGGGTTAAAAATGGTCAAATATTATGGTGATCGATTTCGGTAATCACCAGTGGGATTTAAAAATTTTGTTTAACTATTTGACATTTATAATAACATTTTCATTCTTATAAAGACCAGGAAAATTGGTTGGAATTAACAAAATATCGACCATACAAATATAATTGGCCAATTATTGGTTATTGCCTTCTTATTTGCTGAAAATATATCGACATTAAATTACCTCACTATCAAAATAACCTCCTCTTTTACTATTCAGTCATGATCGTGACTTTTTTAAATTTTAAAATAAACAATTCTTCTCCTGCATTCATAAACCTGCCTATTTTACAAAACATTTTCTGGTGTCTTATTTATAAAGGCAGAAACAGTGTTTATATCTGTTGAAATTTACAGTCTGACCTATATAAAATATATTACAATCAATACAGGCTAAAAATTCCAAAATAACTGAATTAAACATTACAATTAAACAAAATGAAATATTTTGGACAAAATATTGAATTTTTAAAACTAACGACGGCGTAGAAAATACGTGCACCCGAGTTTGAAGGTTGTTTTCTAAGGAAATAAGAGGCCTCTGAAACATCTAATCACACCATTATTTTTCTTATTTAATTGGTTTTAGACATATAAAGTTTAAAATTGTATCGTAAGTATTAATTATTTTTGTGCTAATTGGAACAAAGAAGTACCGGAATTTTAACTAGTTTTCACTGTACATCCAATTTAAACCGTTATTACTAAAGAACCCGTTTATGTATAGTATTTATAATTTATTATGTAGTAGATAAGAATGTTTTGTATAAGTTTTATAAATTTTTGAATTTTCATTTGAAGACCAGAATAGCTTATTGAGCTAAGTGCCAATTTTTCACATTTTCACTTTTTCCACGCAAAATGGTCTATGAACAGAGGCCGTTTCCCTGGTAAGTGAGCTATGTTCCAATCTCAACTGATTTAGTTGCTATGGTCTCCGCAAGAATGCGTTGCCTGTATCTCCATAGTAGTTCGTCGTGCTAAATGTACTAAGTGCCAACTTGTTGCTGCAGCCATTTTGACTGCATTCACTTGTCATTTTGTGAACTGTTATGTTTGTTTCTCATGCAATAGTTGTATTTAACGATGGATATGAACAATACTATAGCATTTGATGATGAAGAGCGTATTAGTTGGAGAAAACAACAGCAAAAGGCTAGATTAAGCGGCAAAGTGTACCTCACACAGAAGGAAAAGAAACTGAAACCTATTCCTCTGCTGACAGGGATTTTGGTTTGATAGAAAAAAGGGCAAAGGTTTCAAAAATGGAAGTTGTAACAGATGTTATACAAGTAATTAAGAGTGCAAGGACAATCAAACCATTTAAAACTATTGAAATGGTCGACAAATTTTTTAACTTTGACGCTGCTTCAAAAAAATTTCTAAACACAAAAACACTAGGCATTTCAAAGTTAACTTCCCTGAGAATCACCAAGGACGAACATGGATATGTTTTGTACAAAAAAAGCTACAGTGAACTAGAGTCATGGAACAGGTGCTACGTCTTTCAAGATGGAGTGACTGTGGAGGACATTAAAAATTTGCAGCTAGAAAAGCTAGAAGGAAGCTTGCCAATTTCAGAGGCCAAAAAGAAAGACTTATCGGCAATGATTCCTTTTCTAAAAGAAGAAAACAAAGAATTCTACCGGGGATTATGTGGCACAATGGGCTAGGCTAATACAACCTTGGACTGTATTAACTTTTTGAACGGTTGAAATTTGTCTAATTTTGTCAATGGTTACTGGTACTTCAGTTATTTTTATTGTTCAGACAGATTTTAAATACATATTTTTGAGTTCCTAGTTTTCTTTTGTTACTAACCCACTAGTGATATTACCTCAAACCTATCTTAGTTACAATGAAAAAAAAAAACTCAAACTTAGGCTAACAATGTAAATGAATAGAATCATTGCTTAGAAATAAAAGCATGAATATGGTCAAGAGGTAGTGAAACTTGTTTTAAAATTCAAGTGATATTGATTTATAAAACAAAGTTATGTTTATATTGTAATAACAATATAAAGAAATAAAAAAGGAGATATTTTAATTGGTGGAGTTAGCACAAAAAGCATGAATGCACAACATGGACTTAGTACAATAAGCATGAAACTATACTCTGGACATAAAATGTTCTGATGAAATATTTTTTTTCTAAGTTAATTATTAACTTTTAAGCTTTAAACTTTAAAACTTGTTTTTTGTGTTTAAATTACACAAATGAAAAATTTAAGTACTATACTGAATATGTTATTCAAGGAAAAAAACAGTTATTATGTGTTTTCCACAAATTTGCTTTTTGGCACTTAGCTCAATAAGCTATTCTGGTCTTCATTTATTGAGAAAACATGTTTTTATAAATTCCCTGAAACTTTTTTTTCTTCTAGAGGTCGTCAAATGTATTACTTGGTCTTGTTGCAGTTCTTATAATATGTATAATTACAATATATTACTTTCATATGTGTAAGTAAATGCAGTGATTTAAAATATATTTAAATAAACTTAAAATAACTTTGAATTGATAAATTTAAATTGATTTAATCGACATAGATCCACTCAATGTAATAAAACATATGAAAATAACGTATTGTATCTATACATGACATAAGGATTACAACAAAATCAAGAAATCAATTTTAATATCTCTAGAAGCCAAGAAAACAATGTTTCAGAGAATTGATAACCACTTTTTTTCTCGATAAGTAAAAATTATAAAATTTATAGAAAACATTCCCTTGAACCATGTATTAAAATATAAATGCCATACGTGAACGGTTTGTTAAGTAATAACTGTTTAAATTTGATATACAGTGAAAACTGATTAAAATTCCAGTGCTTTTTTGTTATAACTAGGATAAAAATAATCTAAAATTGTAATAAAATTAAAAATGCAAATTTCGTAATGGGCTATTAAGCGAGGAACACAATGGTGTGATTTTATTTTCTGTAGGCCTTTTAGTTCCGTATAAAACATCCTTCAAACTCGAGTGCACATTATTTTTGCACCGACAGTAGACAACTCTTGACAAGTTTAAAATGTATTTATTTATTACTGTTCAAATTCCAATTTTAAAATTATTTTCTTTCCTTCAAGATGTATTACTGGTTTTTTCTTTCTATTTTTAAATAGTTTCTTAAATAGCATGTTGGTACTAAGACAATATTTGACAAAATGAGTTCAAAATGGTCAAATATTATTGTGATCGATTTCGTTAAGCCAGCTAAGAAATTCACACCAGACGGATGTAAAAAGGAATTACACTTGTGTTCAACTATTATACTTTTATAATAACGTTTGTCACTGTTAGAAAGACCAGGAAAATTGGTTGGAATTATCAAAATTGCGACTATAAATTATAATTAGTCAATTAATTATTGGTTATTGCCTTCTTAATTGCAAAAAAATACATCGAGATTAAATTATCTCACAATCAAAATAACCTCCTCATTTATAGCCCGTCACGATTTTTTTATATTTTAAATAAACAATTAATTCTTCCTCTCAATTCGTAACCCTACTAATTTTACAAACTTTAAGTATATCTATATTTTTACTACTATACTAAAACTGTGGTTACAGTTCTGTACCTATTTTGCTGCATATGATTATCTGATATCTTATTTATAAAATCAGAAACAGTATTTATATATGTTGAAATTTACAGTATGGTCTCTATAAATATATTACAATTATTACAGTTAATGCTATAAAATCCAAAATAACTTAATTCAACTTCACTTTTAAAGTTAGGATGTAAAAGTTCGGACAAAATATTGCTTTTTTTTAAACTAACGAATAATTGAATTTTTCAAATCTATTAGCAACTGTATGTGTACACTTTCTATTGTATTACAGATATATATACTTATGGACATATAATATTAACTCACTGTATTACTATAACAATTTGACATTATATGTGGGGTCTACCAGTCGAGATATCGAGAATACAAGAATATATTCACAATAAAGGCGAGAGCAACTGTAAAAAAACTTCCTAGAAATATCTCGAGCATTAATCACTCTATATGAATCTTTACTTTAATTACAGATGGTTAACTAAGTACATATAATAGCCCCCCCCCCCCCAATAATATGACGTCACAGAGACGGGGCTTGTAAACTAATCTACCAGTCTGTCAGTAATATGTTTGTCACTTCGTAATTAATTACACATCCATTAGCGGTTGGTTTCCGACTAACACTAATTCCTCCACACTTGCCTTCAGCTACAGCGAACTATAGGAGTATTACTGTACATTACTTACAGCAACTCCGGCTTTGTTATACTTCTACACACTTTTTGATGAGATTTTAAACAATTCTAAACGAATTGTTTGGTCATACAAAATAATAGTATTTTAATTAGCATAGTACGTGTTGGTACATATACAGTACAAGTAAACGTCACACAATTTTATTACAACATAAGCACAAAATGCACAAATTTATTAATACAAGTACAAAATGCACAAATATTATGGTGATCGATTTTGGTGAACCATGCTCACCTTCTTTTGTGAATCCCTCTGATCTTAGGAAGGTGAGCGTGGTTCACCGACATCGATTACCATAATATTCGTGCATTTTGTACTTGTATTAATATATTTGTGCTTATACATATTGTAATAAATTTGTGTTGTGTGACGTTTACTTGTACTGTATAAAAATATAACTCATTAAATATAAATATTACGCCTATAGCATAAATAATTACTAGATAATATGATAAAGTTACTTAAAAAGAAGTTTATCGTTATTTCAAATGGACTTTTTAAATATTTATCAATGGAAGATTAACTCAAATTACATTGTAATATGGAAACTTAGAAGTTAGGATTGCAATTTTAAAATTAGGACTTTTACAATATGATTGATCATGTTTACTACAAGCTTAGGAGTAATTATAAAATTACATTATTAACTAGTTGTAAAAAGCTTGAATTGTAGCAAAACTATATGTTAAATTATATAGTGAAAATGTGTCTTATTACTGTCAATAACTAACGTTTGTTTACGTAAATTATATAGGAACATGTTTTTTACGTATTATAATTAGTACAATTTTAAGTATTACAATAATATTAAAGTTACAATAATATTATATAATAAACATATTTATTAAGATTACATAAGTTTTTTTTTTACTTAAGAGAAATATCTTTACACTCTAAGTGTGGGACTCACTCTTAAGAATGATCTTCAATTAAGAAAATAACCACTAAAACCTCTATAATAAATTATTATATGACAAACATTGCATATTTTACATGGTATATTATTATGTTGTTTTTAATTATTTAGATGAAAACAGTGTAAATTATAATTATTGCAGAAGATACCAATGTTAACTTTAAACTGAGTTAAACTCTAATAAAAGTATACAAATAAGAATATAACTTAGGATTAAGCGGCCGGTGTTATTACTATAATCTATATTTTCTGATGAAGAGATACCACTGAGGATGATGCCACATCATAGTATGGGCGAAACGTCTGGTTACTTTGTAAATAATGTACCTTGACGCGGTTGTCACCGGAAAATATAGATTCTAGTTAAATACGAATAGGTTTGTATGTAAGAAATGTGAAAGTAATAATTCAACTGCAAGTCTGGAGAGTGATATCTAGTCAACACCTCACTGAGAGTTTCTTGTTAACAGCAAAGTAACTAAAGAAACTAGTTTCTGAGTTAGAGAGGGAAACAGAGAACAGACGACTTTAGTAACTATCAGTTCGTGATCTGAAAATCGCAGAAGGAGACACAGATTAAGGAGGCAGACATCAATTGACTTGGGTGTTTCTCTTCACCACTACCTTAACTGTTAAGTAATCTTGGTCTTGGAGGTCATTTGTTGACATTTCTTGTGAAAGTATACAAAGTACTTCAAGAAGTACTTATTGAATGCCAAGAAAAATATTTTTCACTACACTACTATGAGTTCAGCTATTTTCGTTATGCGTTTACAACCTGCGAAACATCATATTTTCAACAGCTGTCTATTGTTTACTACTGAAATTAACATTGTTTATAACCGAAAATTTTCCACAGTCAACACCTGTTTTTATTCCGTAGTGTAGTGAAAAGTATCATTCAAAACTCGAGTGAAAGTGTTTTGTATGTTCTCGACCATTTGAAGTGCTCGACAAGTCTCGCACTTCAAATATATGGTCTCGAACATGCAAAACCCCACTTTCCACTCTTGTTATGAAATATACTATTATGAAATTCCATTTATGTACTTTTAAATAGTAACTAAGGCGTTTTCATAGCCATTACAATTATTGCGCTTTAATATTTCACAATAGAAATAAACGTATGCGTCAAAATTTACCACTTGAATTTACCTTTATACTATATTTATATTTTTGCTAGCGCAGGCATACTGATACACATGTTTCCACTTTTTTATTTCTTTACATTTACATATGAAAATGAAGTAGGTAAAAATGAAAAGTTTATAAAAATGTAGTATAATGCTTCTCCAGTTAGCAGACCATTGTAAAACAGAATAAAGGAGAAAAACCATACGAAGAGCTACTAAGAATAAGTAATTTATATGTAGGTTTAAAAGAGTTAAACTTAATATTTGATAAAGAGTATATATTTTTTAATAGGATCTTTGAAGAAATACAATGTTTCTATTTATTCATTTATGGGTTAACATTTTTGACAACTAATTTACGAGTGGAGCAACACTTGTAAATATTCATTATTAGTTGTAGTGTGAATAGTAACTCAATATAAAACTATATTATATGCACTAAGAATAGAAATTGTTTAACTTTCTGCTGTATTTTTGATTTTTTAATTCTTTTTTGGCTTATTTTGGTGAATCATATAAAAAATTATTTTTAGTAAATAGATTTTTATTTTCTGTATGTATTTCACCATAATTCCATACAAATGTGTCTGCTGTATACATGTATAGAGAGAAAATATTTGGCCTAATTTTGAAAATATTTTTTCTTTTTTTTTAAGTTTAAAATTTTAATTTTAATTTTGTCTTATTCTGTTAAATTCAAAATACCTCGTATTGAGCATTGTATTAAGCTGTTTAGTTCTACATTTACTTTCTTTGGAGAAACGAGTTGAAATCGTTTATTTCTGGTGTGCCCTACAAGAAGTTGTACTTGGACTATTAAGAAATCAGCTACAAAAGATTGGAGTGAAACAAAAATCTTTACAGTAAAACTGACCTTCCAAAGGAGTAATATTTTCTTTGAACTATATATCGTTGAAGCTCATTTGTAATACAATTGTAATTAATATTGTGTTTTTACATTTTGTAAATTGACGATTATTTATTTAAGTTTCGGAAGAAATTAAAAAAAAAATACTAATTAATTCGTTAAATAAATAAAATGTAATATTTACATAAAATTTTTAAGTTTACATGTCCACTTAAACAAGCATCTTAAATGTTTAACCCAATGGAACTTCATTACTTTTGATAGAGTACAAATCTCCTAAATATAAAGATTTTAAGATTACAAAAATACTCTAACCAACACTTTTGAAAACGTAGTCCGTACGGTTGTCGAAATGTAAGTTCTGATCTAATATTAAAACTAAAAACGTTATTAAATCGGTGGGTTGTTAACTGAAGTTTTTAAAAGTTAACGAGATGTTATATTTTTTTATCGGTTTCGGATTTAGAAGTCATCCGCTATTATTGAAAAAAAGTCATATGATTATGATTTTGATGAAATTCAACGACAGCAAGTTAGAATGGAACCGTTCGAACACTACCTGTGCACTACTTAACGCCTTATTTTTTAGTTCCAGTTCCAGACGAGTGGAAGTGGACATTACAATGGAGAAATAACCATGGGGTCAGCCAATAACCAAATATGAGAATACTGTACACTCAGGGGAACATATTTGACATACAACAGGAACATAATAGGACCAAATACTGATCCCTGAGGTACACCGAGACTAACATGTGTTTCCCTCAGTGCCTTGTCTTTCGATTTCAGACGAGTGGGAGTAGGCACTTCAATGGAAGTATCTTCTGGAAATGACCAAATATGAGCATAATGTACACTCGGGGGGAAATCTTTGACATACAACAGGAACATAATAGGACCAAATACTGATCCCTGAGGTACATCGAAACTAGCCAATGTTTCACTTAGTGCCTTGTCTTTCGATTTCAGACAAGTGGGTATTTTTAATTAAAGTATCGTCAGTAAATGACCAAATGTGAGCAGACTGTACACTCGGGAGCAAGTCGTTGACCTTAAAAATTCCATAGTTCAGTTTTTATTTAGAATTGAAAGGAATCCCAGTAGACTCCTAGTATTTAGATTCTTAATTTGTGTTAATGACCCTCCTAAACAGACCGATGGTAATGACTTTCTAACCTTCCCATACACATACGTTGGTAGTGGCTCTCAAACTCTCCCATACACGTACGATGGTAATGACTCTCCAACCCTCCCATACACGTACGTTGGTAGTGGCCCTCAAATCCTCCCTTACACGTACGATGGTAATGGCTCTCCAACCCTCCCATACACGTACGATGGTAATGACCATCTCACCCTCTCATACACGTACACACATTTCTTGAAAGCTCTTTTGCCCTTCCTTCCAGCAAACAAAAATACTGGAGGTGTTCCTTAATAACAATAATGTTATGGTAGCTTACGATGTTCAACCCTCGTATGTTAATGCCTAATTGAATAATCTAGAACACTATAGTTTGATTTAAATAGAATTGAACCTTCTCTGTTTGTAAAAAACAAAGTAAAAACCACTGAAACACACAATCCCCAACCACCAATTGAAACATACATTGTTCACTCGACAATGCCACCCCAGATGTGTGGCACTTTATGGATGGCAATGAATCAACCCCTGTTATATCGTTACAAGGAAACAGGTCTGTTATATAGACACAGCTGTAAAAGGTGAGTTCTGCCATTTTTATTGGCCTTGTTACATTTTGTTGAGTCTTTTCGTACCAATGTTCTTTTTGTTATTCTTAAATCATCTGTCCTTCTTTATTTGTGAGAATTTACAAATATTTTTAATAAACAAAAAAAAAGCAACAACTAAAATCTATAACTTAATGATAATGAACTTCAATTGTCAAAACAAAATTTCATCTCGTTTTGTTTTGATTTTTTGAATAAATTATTATAATAACGTTTGTTTGATTACATCAGACTACATTGTTTATAGTTTTAAATATTCAGTACACATAATATTTAGCAACGTACTTAGCAAGAGGTCAGTGTTGGGGTCATGTATTTTTTGATAAATTTATTTAGTTGAATTATACAAATTTTTCTTTTATGAAATAAATAACCAATATCAGCCTTCTAAAATACTTCAATAGATTGTTGTAACAAATTATAATTTCAATTGGTATGTTAATATTGTTGTCGTAAAACATTTCTAAACATGCGTATTCTTTATGTTACATATATTCTCACCAATGTCAAATAAAAAAAAACCTCTAAATTGATTAGTTAGACATGTGAATAACCTTAAAAGGTAGATTATCGTAGCATTAATCTGATTAAAAAGGTAGCCTATATTTTGTTAAGTAGTATATTTGGCGTGCAAAACAACGAAATAAATATCAGCCAGTATTGTAATTGTACCCTAAAATAATAATTATAAAATAAATTCAATTGCCCAAAAATAAATGTATGCTACGAATAATTAACATCTTTCACATCAATTTATCAACAACAAAAACTGTGCTATGCATTTTACTTTCGTCACCTTTTTACTATTACAACTTACAATATTCTTTCATTTACTCTAACAAAAAAATTATAAAAAAGAGACAATTTTTTCCGTTATGTTATTTATAAATAATATTATTGAACGTCTTATTTTTACAATGAAGAGTTATGCTTTGATAAAGCAACAACAAAGTGTATAGATAATATAAAAAAACTTCACATCAAAGACGAAATTTCATTGGAGTAATGTTTTGGCTAAACTATAACTCTACCAAGAGAACTAAATCAAGTTTAAGCTTCACAAAGAACTGCTACTTAAGGGACTACTTCCTTTGTCAATACAAAGTACTCTTAGAAGTAAAACATGTTTCCTCTCTTGTTTGGAGCAAGTTAAGTGTTTCTACAACAATACAAAGTGGCTTCTGTCACGGAATACTCACGCACAGAAACATTTTAAGTGGTAAACCTGATAAAATTACTACTGAAATGATATTTATTAAAATTTATCAATTTGCAGCATCATTGTTTAGAAAAAAACGTATAGATCTACACATTACCAATGCATAGTTCTTGTTATTATTAACTTAACTTTTGTTACAGATAATATTAATGAGACTTTTAGGGTAAATAATTAGCGTATAGCTCACATAACTATACTTTTGAAGTAAGTAAATATTGACATTTAAATGTACTGACCCAAATACATCTAGAGGTTAAAAAAAGGAAATAAAATATTTTTACCATCTGTAGTTTTAATTCAACCCTGAGAATCGATCAAATAAATTTAGACAATAACAGGTTATGAAATAATGAAAAATAAATCAGCACAACATCTGTCTTTGACAGAAGCTGATCATTCATCATATGATGTTAAATTAAATAAAGATCAAGGAAGTAACGCTGCCAAATGAATAATGGAGCAACGTTCTTGAACTGTTGATTTTCATATTTCCGTTTTTAGTTGTAGTTTTATTGATTACCAAATATTCAAAAATATTACATGTTAGCTATATACCGTATAAATCATAATCTATACCTTACACTCTAAAAATATCGCAGTGATTGAGCTGCATTGTTGTGCTCAGCACACTTTATATTAATGTCTTTTTAAACTCAAACATAATATATATAAACAATCAGTTTCGTTTCTTTTTTTAGTTTAAACTGTTATCATTATAAACGTAAATCATTAATTGGTCGGTAGCGTAGTTGGTTCAATCCCAGCTTCATGTGCTAAAGGTTCTCAGTTCGATCCCAATCAGAGTCAATACATTTTGAGAAGGATCAGCTGACAACCACCGACTGTTCATTTGTCATTGGGCTATTTATTAATGACACTTTCTAAGGAATAGTCGGCCTTAATTTATAACAATGACTACATTCCCTCATCTACACTCATCACACTCATTCGAAATCCATATTCGCCCATATCTTGACGATCGGCGTCTTATAAATAAATAAAGAAATAAATAAATTCTCAAAACTTGGAAAATAAAATATTGTATTGGAAGTTTTCAACATTTTAAGATTATTTCGGTTTGAACATAAACAATTACCAAAAATATGATGAGGTGGGGGGGAAATGAAGACAAACAAAAGACTTTAACCCACCCACCTTGTAGACGTATAAGACTGACTTTGACAACAGTCAGATTTTGTTTTACATAAATTGTTCTGAATAACAGAAATGTAAAAAAAATCTAAAATGTTGGCTTTTAAAATCTTTGTTAAACTATTGTGGGAAAGTGAAATAATCTAGATATAATAAATACAGTACCACTGCCATGTACCAATATCACTTCAGCAACAGTTGTTAAGGAATGGACCTACGTGCTGAGACATGTTTCAGCATAGTTTGCCCTCAGCAAGTAAAGGTTTCAGCAGTTTCAGTCTGCCATTGTACTTCAGCAGCCTGAGTTGACTCTGAAATGAAGTCATGGTGTACACTTCTTATCACGTGTACAGTTCCAACACAAGCAAGAGAAGGATTGGTTAAGTTGAAATATACTTCTGAACTTAACTGCTAGTAAGATCTTATTATGTTATATTTAACGTTATCTCTAACTTATAAGTAGTCAAAAGAAAATTTTGACAGAATCCAGCATATATGGTACCACTAAACCTTCCATGTATTATTTTGTACAAAATGTTTATACATGTGATAGTTTTACTAACAATTAATAATATTAAAACTTTCAAAATATTTTAGCAGAAGTTCGTGCAGAACCCGTTCCATAGACCGTGGAACAATACAATTGACACTGTTCTTAAAGAACCTTTTAACCAAAATATACTGATAATTAAATTTGTTCGAATTTTTTAAATTAATTTTATTAGTTGCGCCATTTGTTGTTTGTTATAAAATTGGATTGAATTCTAGTATTTGCAGATGAAATTCCATTTAGTTAAGTTATTGTTAAAAATGATAAAATTTACATTTGGATCTAAGAATTACTGGCATTCTTAGTGATACATAGATGTTTTACTGTTTTTGGAAAACCTTCCATGAAACACATCACTAGTGTTTTTATGTTTAAATAAATAAAAGCACACTTGATGGAGTAATGTCAAACGATTGTCTACATTTACATTCTGAATATTTTTGGGCGAGCCGGTGACCGAGTGGTCTAAGGCGTCAGGATTTTGAGCTTGGATTATAGATAGCGCTGGTTCAAATCCGGCCTAGACCGGTAGATTTATCAGTAATATTCACCTTCTACTGAACTGGTTCTTCCCCTTACTCTGTCTGATTAAGTTCCTCACACATATCAATAGTCTATGAGGAATGGGCAGAGTAAGGTTAAGAAGGAGGTTGGCCTCTTCTTTAAAAAAAAAAAATAGTAAAAAAATATAAAAAAAATAAAACAATTCCCTAGTACTTTAACTCATGGAATACAGTTTAACACTGTTGTTCACCTCGTAATACTTTCACGGCTACGAGTGAACAGGTTAATTTTGATTCTGAGATAACTTTTTCCTCGTGTATCCTCAGCAAATGAGAAGATAGAAGTTAACAACCAATTGCTATCAACGGATTATATTTTCAGCAGTCACCATTTTGGTGATTCCAGACAACTGTCAAGACGTCCCCAACAACGCCAAGTCTTACTACAACAGAAGAGTATTTGAACTACAGTTCCATTCCTTTATGGGGAAAAAAATTTTAAATGTTGCTTATATTTTTATAAATTGTTGTTATACAGTATTGGATTGTTTTGTATATATTATTATATATTATTTGTATTTACTGTATATACCATCATATAATTGCTTTACCATTGGGAAAAATAAATAAATAATGACGACGTCAGATTGTCATACAAACCATTGATCAATATTTACTTACAAAGGTCCTAATTACGTACTCGTAGAACTATTTATCATTACTAATTGGGTTTTAAATTGCTTTTATTGTTTTCAAACAAAAATTAATTTATTTTACCTTTTATTTCCTTTTTTTATGATTTTAAGTTTATATTCAATGCTTCATAGGTTGTATCAACGATTTATGTACATCACATTATAAACTAAATGATAACGTTTCTACGAACTTTTTATTATTCAACGAATTTTATATACAAATAGATTTCCAATCTAATGTTAAATTTTTAGTCTTAAAATAATGCAAGCTGTGTTTTTTATCCATTGTGGAGCGCTAGTGTAGTCCCATGTAAATGTAATGTAGTTTAAACCAGCTGAAGTTGTGAGCCTCACTAACTAACAAAATTACAGGCACAAATATTCCTATTAGATGAAATATCTATTGTAGGTGTAAATAATAAAGGCTAATATTTATTATAGGTGATAGGTTGTATGCTCGGTCCTCTTAATTCCGACACGACCGCTCAATGGTTGCCAACCACATGGACACTACTGTATAAACTGTAGTGTCCATGTTAGATGGCGGTCAAGGTTAAGAGGTTGTGTAAGGAAGAGAACTGAGTATCAAGTATCAAGCTTCTCGTTAGCTTAAAATCAGACCAACACTTCGTGGTTCGGATTCTATGTAAAGCTATAGTTCCCTTCCTTAGTTACCCTTGATATTGGGGTATTAATAAATAGTTCTTTCTGAGGAACAGTCAACCTTAGTTAGTAACAATGACTACATTCGTTCATCTACACTTATCCCACTCAGTCACCCCTCATATTCGTCCATATCTTGACGATCGGCGTCTTGCTAATTCTTTTTTGTGCACCAAAATTTAAAAAAATTGTCTCTACAAGCAGTAAACTAATTTTTATAGCGTTTATATCAACGCTCATAATCAGATATTTATATCAAACTATTAATTAAACGATTGTAACTGTTTATATTACATAACAACGTAATATTAAACGAGGATTCCTGTCAGAAACCGTTATTTCTCTAGTAAAAGAATTTAATATCAAACATTAGTTTAACGTTCAGGATACAATAGGAATGTGACGTATTGACACGTCTGTCAACAGCTCAAGTTGTGTGTTTGAGCAGGTACTTTACTCAATAACATATTTCTTATGTTGCCAAAATTTAAAAAAAATATGCATATTTTTATAATAATATAATGAACGCATGTAAAATAATGTATGCTACATGATAATTATATTTATATCATACATTCTTAAACATATGTTTTTAGTATAAATAGCTTTAGGTCTCACAAGATAATTTATAATAAAAACTAGACTACAAAATAAGCTTGTTGTTTTTTCAATTAACTCAGAATGTATCTCCATATATTTGGAAAACAGGTTCAAATACCCAGTTCAATACCTTTAAAATAACAGATAATGTTGGATTTTAGAACAATTTCAGGTATGTAAAGTAGAAAAGTGTACCCTATATTAACCTACAAACAAATACAGAAATAAACACGAAGTTAAAGTGTACTGTCCTGTTATTTATAGACATCACAGCGTACTCCGCGTGCATTATAGATGGGACCGCCCTCGAACATATGACAGCTAGTCATTTACCCCATTGACGTCACAGTGGGGTGTGTAGATTACTACCCTGACTACACTGGAACAACAATCAACGTAATATTTAACGTCCAAGTAGGTCCCTCCCTTCAACATACATAGCGATTTGGACTCACTATCACTCTGTCAGCCTAAACCACAATCCGTAAAAGTCCTCCCTTTTACCATTGCTCTGAAAATTCCCCAGAGGTTATTGATTTGTGCGGGGAACTTCTCCAGGCATAGTTATTAGGCGAATATGGACATTACTTATAAATGCTTCCAGTCAAGGCCAAGATCCGAACCTGCGCTATCTCTAACTCCGGTACAGAGTCCTGACTCTTCAAACCACTCGGCCACAGGCTCGTCCAATTCTTAATTTAGGCATATACAAAAATATATTTACGTATTTTTAAGATTATTTTAATTCTAAATAACTGCGCAATGTTTGGGCTGACTTTCTAAAAAAATATACTTCATATTAGCCTGTATTGTTTTAATACATTTTCTTTACTTGATTAGTGTCCTTTTCATTTCAATTTGGTTTTTTAATTAGCATAATACGTGTTGGTATATATACAGTACAAGTAAAACGTCACACGACACAAAATGTATTACAATATAAGCACAAAATGCACAAATATATTACAACATAAGCACAAAATGCACAAATATATTACAATACAAGTACAAAATGCACAAATATATTACAATACAAGTACAAAATGCACAAATATATTACAATACAAGTACAAAATGCACGAATATATTACAATACAAGTACAAAATGCACGAATATTATGGTGATCGATTTTGGTGAACCACGCTCACCTTCCTCAGACCAGAGAGATGCACAAAAAACACCCATTTCATGAATCCCTCTGGTCTGAGGAAGGTGAGCGTGGTTCACCGAAATCGATCACCATAATATTCGTGCATTTTGTACTTGTATTGTAATATATTTGTGCATTTTGTGCTTATATTGTAATAAATTTTTGTAGTGTGACGTTTACTTGTACTGTATTTCAATTTAGCATATACCTTCAATAATATGTACAACAATATAGTATTGTTGAAAAATTACATTACCTGTAATACATGATTAAATGAGAAAATACATTTAAAATTTGAGTAAAATATATAAAAGTTAAAAAATTATCAAGAACTTACGTATTAATCCAAATTATGTTTCGTAAAAGGGCTTTTACTGTCTTATATTGGCTTTTATTATTCTAATCACTAAATTTTAATAATTAATCTCTAAACCCTTAAGTAATTAATAAGTCTAGATATATCAGCATTGAAATGATTGAAAATTTTACTTTCATTAAATCCACACTAATTATTTATTGATTAATACAAAAATAGTTGAGTTAGTAAGTACTTATTGTTACTACTTATTGTACATTTTATTTGAGAATGTTTTATACTCTAAAGAATATGTTACAATGATCAAAAGTAAATAATCTTGACAAGTATTTGGGTGTTAATGCATACTAATTAAGGAGTCATCTTTGATGGCCTACAAACAGAGAGGGTGGGTGGTTAATTACAATCACTCACCAAAACATTCGGGGTCACTCAAATTCATTCGTCAAGTAAGGATGGATTTGCCACCACTAGAGGTTTTGCTTGATGGTGGAGGGGGGGGTTTAGGGGGGTTAGGAATGGCAAATATTTTCAATATATCGAATTATCGATAAATTGCGAAGCAAATATCGATATAATGATAATATCGAAAGAAAAATGTCGATATATCGATCAACCGAACCGATATATCAAATTGTAAACGATTTATCTGTTTAAAACTATGCATAAACTCCCATGTCATGACCACAAATACAATCATGTTTTGCTATCACTGTTTACAATAACCTACTGAAAGTAAAAACTAAATAAATTTATCCACACGAATTAAGTCGTGGTCTGTGGGTGTGAATGAAAATAATTTTAAATAACAAAAGCTATACCTTTAATTATTATGTTGATTATAAAATAATAAAGTAATAACATTGTCATTTTTTTCACATTTAAATTGCCACTAGCCTTCTTATGAACACTAAACATTAAAGAAATAAATTCACTAAACTACATTTTGGTGCTTTAACCTCAAGTAAAAATACTAAATAAAGTTACTTTATTGTTTCAATGCATGTTTTCTACATACAAGAGACAATTTAAATGTGTTTTTTTTTTAATCGTAATAATTTTGAGGAGAGTGAGTATAGTCAATATTTAGTGATATGATAAATCGAACTAAAATATCGATAATGCCGATATCATCGAAAGAAAATATCGATACTCATATATCGATATATCGAAACATATTTATTGATGCTTCCGATGTATCGATATATCGTGGCCAACCCTAAGGGTAAGGTCGTTGGGCAACCAAAACATTTAAGAATTAAATAAAGTAGGGCTAGAGTAGGTTGCGTTGTTCCACATCCAAAAAGAAATATTTGTATTTCGTGAGAAGCAATTGTCTGTCAGCTATCACGTTTGAAAAGTATGAGAAACGATTTTCCATGTGATGTTTTATCCTCCCATGTAGTCATCCCAAATGTTATTTCTTGTTGTCAAAATTTATTTAAACCGTTTTAATCATAGACTTTTGTTAGTAAATAATTCATTTCTCCCACTAAAATCTCTTATTGGTTGAAGTCTCTGCACAGCTAGACATATATGTAAATCTTATTTTATGCGGGTAATTGGAAGGGCCATTTATGAATGCTGTTGGATTGGCCATCAAATTAGTTTTTTCTTTTTTTTTCTACTAGGAACCGGGACTAATATATTTAATTAATTTATGTCAAGATTTCAATTACTAACATAGCTGATTTTTAAAGCATATGCAGTTTTACAAAATTGCATTGAAAAGTATGAATTGTTCAGTAATTCAATCTCTTAACTTTGAATGGAATTATCAGCACTAGTAACTTTTCATTTAAAATGTTATGATCACTTCAGTATCATTATATAATTACCATCAAAGCAACAGTTCATATTTACCATATAGTCTGACCCTTGCTACAGTGATACATCCATATTAGTTGAGGTAAATCTGATGTGGAAAACTGACAAAGCGTATACAGAATTTGAGTACACTGTATATGCACTTTTGTTGCATCATAATGACAATTTTCGAATATCAATTGTAGATTTCATAGTAAATCATCTATTACGATTTTATAAATGTAACAATTCTTGGACTGTTTTAATTTAAACTTATTTGCAATACTGAATTCTATGAAACATAACATTTATTTTCAATTTCCAATATATTGTGTCTCCGAGAAATGTTTATCCACTTTTGAATTGAATTGATAGAGAAATATTTATTTTATATATAATACATTTTTTTATATAATTCCATAGTTAAAAATAATTAACTCTGGTTTTTATGATTAATAATGATACTTATTTATAGGCAAACTAATCATTACTAACTACAAAAGTTCAAATAAGTGAAACTGATTGGTTTAGTTTGAAATCTATTATTAACTTATTTCACAATGATATTAATTGAAAATGGTAATTTAATAAACGTCCAATCAATATTGTTTCGTTAAGACTATTTTTGTTTGTTTTAAGATTTTTTTTTTATATATTGTTAAAATGTAACTATTTCATATTGTATTTACATTCTCAATATTTCTTTATGTATATTCTTAAAGTTTGTTAGCAAACTAGTACCTATCCCATCATAAAAATAAAACTTTTCAAATTTAGACATCATTTTTTCATCGTTTAATTTGACGTTATAAAATATGCAGTTTTAAATTTTATTATAAAATTAAATAATTTTATCGTATTTTGAACAAAAAATTACCAGAATTTTAACTAGTTTTCTCTAATTATGAATTTTACACTTGTATTAATAAAACCCCGTTAATATATTGTATTTTTTTAATAAATATTTATTGAGGATGGAAAAAATAATTCCTATGAGTTTTATGAATATCAAGATTTTATCTTTTTAAGAAAAAAAAGTTGTTATTAATTCACTAAAATAACGTTTTCTTGGCTTGTAGAGGTTGAAAATTCAATAACTTGGTCTCGTTGTAATCCTTATAGAATGTATAATTACGATAAATTACTTTAATACACGTAAGTTAGATGGAGTCATTTTAAATTGATCAACGTGGTTTATAATTGATTTAAATCAATTTAAAATCACTAAATTTACCTAGTCAAATAAAATAATGCATGTAATTATACATTTTATAAGGATTACAATGAGACAAAGTAATTGATTTTATGATCTCTAGAAGCCAAGAAAAAGGTTCCAGAAAATTTATACGATTTTTTTGTTCTTAAAAATGTATAATCCTGAAATTTATAAAACGTACAGAAAACAATCCTGTCAACCGCATAGTATAATATAATCATTGTTATATATCACGGAGTTTTTAGTAATAAATGAAATATATCACGGAGTTTTTAGTAATAAATTAAATATATCACAGAGTTTTTAGCAATAAATGTTTTAAGTTGATGCACAGTGAAAACTAGTTATAATTTCATAAATTTATTTGTTCCAACTCAGATAAAAATTGTTAAAACTTATAACAAAATTAAAAAGTAAATATTTCATAACGTACAGTTAAAGGAAAAACTACTGAGTGTCGTCATAGGCCTCTTAGTTTCTCATTAAACAACCTACAATCTAACAGGGTACATAACATTTAAGTGCCGACGGGAATATAGAATGGTAGAATGTTTTACATGACGACATTAACTCTTTATACAGATAAAGTAAAAACTATTACTATAATCATGTTAAAAAAATAATAAATAAGTCAACTAAAATGTAAGCATGACTTATTTCTGTGAAAACATGGAAAATAAACTTTGTATGCATTTCCAAGCTATAACATAGTGAGACGGACTTTCTAGCAGTAAATTCCAATGAACATATATTCCCTCAGCCTGGAATAAAACAAGAATATCTGCATTAGTTTCACAGCTTCCCAGACAGAGTTATAGCTTTTAGTCCTCGTTCAGTTAGTTTTCCAGCCAAGTCTTGTTCAGAAAGCAATTTTAAAATAGTAAATTGATTGAAACCTTACGTATTTACACACGACAAATAGTAATATTAAAGTTCACAAATACAAAAAATTAATTGTTTACAGAGATAGAGATCCGTAGTTGTGGAAAATAACAAATGTATAGTGCATTTCATTTAGAGTGACCGTGAAAATGAAATAATGTGATAGATTTTAAAATATAAACGTTGATTCAAAACATAAATAGTAACTTTTGTGATGTTAGTTTATTAATTCAAATATTTTACTATTTAAAAATATTTAATAGAGTATTTTTAAATTGTTCTTCTACTTTCAAATAAAAAAAGGACGACCACTTTCTATTTTGTAGTGCGATATTTTAAATAAAATGTGGAATGAGAAAAGCTTTTTTGGAATTTCTAATTTTTTCCTATTTTATTACATGTCATAATTATATCAAATCTATTAATATAATCTTTAACTATATCATTGGTATTTTTATTAATTTGTGACTTTTATATCAATTGTTTTGTTCTGTTCTATTATTAAAATGTAACTACAGATGTTATAGAAATGTCTCTCAAGTAAATTGCTAAAATTATTCTAATAAAAACTAATCTTTTCATTCAATTAAAAATGTTAACTATGCTTGAAATAAGTACCATTTAACGATAGTTCCAAAATATAAATTTGTTTAGTATACTTGAGACACATTTTCATTATATTACTTAGCAGAGCTAAATGTTAAAATCAAATAAAACTAAAGATTTATTAAATTTATTAAATAAATAAATATCTTTATTCACCAATGAAAGATACAAAGAATCCAAATAGGCTTCATCAAATGAATAAAATCTATAATTAAATTACTTAATATTACAATTCATCTTAAATATAAAACTAAGAATAAATTTAGCTTTTTCTATATTAACATGAGAAAAAAGTTACAAGTGGAAAAGACAATACTAGCATAATATTCGGTCATTGCGAACCTAGGCAGAGATTCATTAAGGCAGAGTAATTATAAATTACTCTACATAAAAGAAAATATTTTAACTTATTGCTAATCCTTAAGTACGAACATTCCTCTCTCAGCTCGGCTGGTAGCATATTGAAATACGTTATTGCAGAATAGGGTTTTCATCTTTCGGTAAGTGCTAGACGGTGTTTAGGAGGGCGAAAAAATCACTTATATTGTAATTATGTATTTAATTGTTTTTAGGATAATTATTTTGGGTTTTAAAAAAGAAAAACGAAGTAACTCATACAAATATATTGAAAACAGGGGGAAAATTTTATATTTTGAAAATAGACAAGATGTTTTCTGAGTACAATGACTCATAATCTTCAGTGCCCTTTTTTGCAATTTAAATATCTTATAGCTTTCAACTGAATTGCTCCAAAAGATTGTGCCATATGAGAGGTTTGATTGAAAATAAGAACAATACACGAGTTGTAACGTTATAATATTTGCAATTGGACTTAATTGACGAATGGCGTAATAAGCCGAACTAAGTTTTATAATAAGCCCACCTACATGTCCTTTCCAGTTTAAATTACAATCCACAACTAAACCTAAAAACGTAACTCTATCATTAGTGCTAATTAATTTGGAATTTTGCCGGTCAACATCATGTGCTAATAAGGGTTCAACATTTAGAGTAGATTTACAAGAAAAATCAATTAAGTGTGTCTTACTATGATTTATTATTAGTTTATTGGAAGAAAACCAATTTGACAGACCATTTTTGTAACAAGTAATTCTGATTGTTCAAATGAGTTTTCTTGTTTCACAAGAAGTGTTGTGCCATCCGCATATAAGCTTACGTCTGCAGGTTTTAAAAATTGTGGTAGATCATTTATATATATTAGAAACAGGAGTGGGCCTAGAATAGAACCCTGAGTTACTCCATGACGAACGGCAAGAATGTTGATTGTATAGATTTTCCAGCGGTCAGGTGTACCGCTTGGTGCTGGTTGGTTAGATATGATGACAAAATGTCATGAGTCTTACCCCGAATCCCGTAATAAGATAATTTCTCCAGAAGAATGTTGTGGCTAACCAGGTCAAAACCCTATGTTAAGTCTGCAAAAAGGCCGGATATTTTCATCTTATCGTCAAGAGCGGTAAAAATCATCTCTGTGAATTTCACATGATGTTGACCTGTTTCTTCTAAACCCATATTGGCTCGATGTAAGAGCATCAAATCTATCAAAAAAATTTACTAGCCTATTTTACATAATTTATCAAATAATTTTGAAAAGACAGGCAACAGAGATATTGGCCTGAAGTTGTCAAGCTTTGTCCTTTTACCTTTTTGAATATGGATTTGATTTTAACATATTTTAATTTTCAGGAAATATACCACATTCTAAATATCTGTTAATAATCAGAACAAGTACATCGGTAAAGTATATAGAACAACATTTTATTACACTAGAGTTAAGACCATATAAATCAGTTGAAAATGAATTTTTTAGACTTCTTATAGCATTTATTACTTAATTTTTATCAGTCGGCTATAAAAATATACTGTTTTTTTTTCTTGGGTAAACAATATAGTCATTTCATTGAGTTATCTTCGATTGAATTTGTGTCATTAAGTAAGGTATTAGCTATAGAAGCAAAATTTTGAACTTCAAAATGTTACAATATGTTGCAAATTGAAGTTAACAATTGCAAATCTAATAAAACATTTAATTTTCATGTTAAAAAGTGGTTTTTGAGCTCTGAGGAAACTAAACAACTAACAGAAATAATTCAATAACATATTTTCTTTGTATATAAATATATTTGTAAGTGTGTAAAACGTTGTACATAGATTTAGATTTAATAAAGTTTAAAGTTAACTGGCTATAAAATGAATTAGCTACAAACCTATCAATATTGATTATGAATTGTTTACAATAATTTTCCTCGAAATTATTCTTTGGTTTTGTTTCAATGCAATGTGAATAGTATAAGATAAAATTTCCCACATGTAGACAAGTAAATGATAACACTACAGAGCCCGAACACCAATTCTCAGTGTCATGTGACTGATAAGTGTTCTTTGTTTTATTTGCCAGCCATCGCAACTGTGTAGGATGTCAAGTATATTCTTACCACCTTGTATTGTACTTGAAGTGTATTGTTTCAGATGGAATAAAGATACTTTCATTTC
>JAQJVL010003710.1:0-55000 GCA_035578905.1 Stictocephala bisonia | reverse complement strand
TCTCTCTCTCTTCTCTCATCTCTCTCTCTACTCTCTCTCTCTCTCTCTCTCTCTCATCTCTCTCTCCTCTCTCTCATCTCTCTCTCTCTCTCTCCTCTCTCTCTCTCTCTCTCTCCTCTCTCCTCTCTCTCTCTACTCTCTCTCTCTCTCATCTCTCTCTCCTCTCTCTCTCTCTCTCTCCTCTCCTCTCTCTCTCTCCTCTCTCATCTCTCCTCCTCCTCCCTCTCTCCCTCTCTCTCTCCTCCTCCCTCTCTCCCTCTCTCTCTCTCTCTCTCTACTCTCTCTCCCTCCCCCCCTCTCTCTCTCTCTCTCTCCCTATTGTATAACTAATAACTACGCTATTGTAGTTGTATCAACACTCTATTCCCTAACTACACATAGTCACATAACCTTACCGTAATGTGACTCCAATTAACGTTCAGTGGTTACACGCCCTCTGTAAAAACAATAGTATTTACAGAGGGTGAGTAAACTGAAGTAAAATATTTCAATTTACTTATGTTTTTACAAAGGGAAATTTAGGCAAAATTTGGTCTAATATAAACTGTGCTTCTTAAAAATTGTAAAACCCGCCGAAACAGACTTTTTTTTACAAAAGAAAAAACAGACTGTACAAAAGTAATAAAGATTTTAGACTAATGAATGGGGTTAAAATTAAATTTTTTTTGGATTTTAGTTGATTTATTTTTAAACGTAAAAAATTTAATAATAAATATGTGTGGAAAAAATACCGCCTTTCCCCCAAAATGCATATTTTTAAATTCCGAATTAAAAAAAAAAAATCATTTAAATAGTTTTATATAAGCATCAATGAAATGTTTTTTTCCCAAGAGGACAATTCAAGGGTTAAAATTTGATCCCCTTAAACCCGGGCGAAAGCGCAAATTTAAAAAAAAAATTTGGGAAAAATTTTAAAAAATGTTTTCTTCTTTAAAAAATTAAATTTGGTAACCAAACATTTTTGAACTAAAACGTATTTTTTTAAGTTAGTACTGGTAAAATGATACAAAATCTATAGTTTCAGTAGTATTTTTGGTTGGTTTAAAAAAACTTCCTAACATTTTAAAACCCCTGACTCAATCTGGGGAAATAGTTATTTTTAAATTTGTGTTTTTAAAAATTACAAAAAATTTTTAATGAAAATTTGAAAATGGGAAACTTGCTAATTTGTTCACCATATAATAATAAAAAATTATGAAAAAAATGATATTTTTTTTGTTTTTCGGATTACATTACAAATAGATAATCAACCCTTTTGGTCAGTTTCATAAAAAAAAAAACAAAAAAATTGAAAATCTTACAGTCCCCTTTATTTAAAAAAATTGTTTAAAAAATGAAAACCCCCACCCCCCCCCCCAATTTAAAGAACGGTAGAATTGATCCCCCCCCCCCCACCCAAATACGAAAAAGGGAATTGACCCCACCCTTCCACCCTTTACACTATTGACCCACCCACCCACCACCCAAAAACCGCGTACAGGGAAATTGACCCCCCCCCCACCCACCCATACACTTAGGGTGGTTTTGACCCCCCCGCCCACCCCAACACTTTAACAGTAAAAATTTATCTTTTCAAAAAATAAAATAAGGGTTTCCCACTAAAATTTAGTATTATAATTTAAAATATAAGAAATGTTTTTTTCTTTTTGATAATTTTTGCTAGAAGCTATCAATTCAACAGTTGAAATGTTATTTAAACAAATGTCCTTTTGAGTAAAAAGCTACGTTTTTACTTTAAAAATGAACATTCAAATTCTAATTCTAGACGTTAAACAATACAAATCATCAAAAACACAAACATATTATAATATAAGTGCAAAAGGCACAAATATACCACAAATAATACAATATATCAAAAAAATATAAGTACAAAATGTAAAACAAAATTATGTGATTGATTTTGGCAAACCAGTTTACCTTTCTGAGACCAGAGGAACATTTTATTTTGCTAAAAAAATTGTTGAAAAAAATATATTACAATGTTGTTGCACTTAATTTGTAATAAATTTGTGCAATTTATGTTCGTATTGTAGTATATGTGTGTATTTTTTTTCTCGTATTGCATCTAAACCAAGACATATTATGCTAATTATTAAGAAACTAAGACCTAATATCAAAAAGTAAAATATTAAAACATTTAGGTCTTAAGAATGCAAATGATTATTTGAGATTTTTTTTTCATTTCATGAGTTATAATATATCTTTTGTAACTTTATTGCTTTGCCACTTAAATATTTTGTACCCCAGAGCTACCATTTCTCTTAAAACTTTACACAGACATATATGTTGTACTGGTAAAACCTTATATTCAAAAAGAATTTTGAGTGATATATTGTTTGTTTGGTTATTGTTGTTTATTTATTTATTTATTTTTTTGTTCTATATATAAAATGCATTATTACGGTACAGGCCAACGCAGCGATGAATATAGGTTAGTCTCTACCAGGCCAGTGGCCGGACTATTTCCGCTTGTGACTTCACTCTACGCTTGAGTGTAACTATAAATACCTCGACCTCCTGCCACGGTCCAGATTATAGCCCTGAAGGCAGTGTTGATACCTCAGGCCACAATCAATGAACGTTGAAGTTCAGACGTTTCTATATGAGTTAGTATGTATGGAAGTTTCGGCTGCAGTTCCAATCGGTGCTGCGGTTATTGTATTGAAGCCAAACCACTCAATAATTTATACGTTCCCTAGACAAGTTTTTCAATATAATTCATATGATGGAAAATATTTCGTTGCCATTCTAATCTTTAGATTTTACAATACCGACAACTAAACCAACATATTGCATACACGTTGTATATAATACATATCATGTTCTCATTATAGATGATAACACCTATAACAATTAGGTGTATAGAAATAGATAACAGAAATATCTCTACAACACCAGAGTAGCGAATTGTACGCCACCTTTAATATGTATTATTCAGATAAATTTAAGATTCTTAGACGTATTTTTAAAATCACCTTTAAATGTGGCTTTAGTGTCAATTAAAAAAAGTACATCGTAAATGTATATTCAACTAACAATTTTGGGAAACTGCCACTGATTTAGGAACAAGAGTCCAATCACGTATATTTTCTTATCAACAAACGTTTGGTATTCATTGTAAGTAGTGATTTATAATTGCCCATACAAAATGAAACATGTTTTAGATTATTAACTCTCATTTTTTTATGAAATAAAAGTAGGTTTAAAATAATATGTTTAAAAATGTGTAGCCATTAGTTAGCAAGTATGTTTCAATTTATATATTTATATAAATACACGTATAAATATAAATTGTAAATACAATTAGTACGTATATTCATATCGGGCTGAATGGGATATTAATACTTTATTTTAGCTTTATATTATAAATTCATGGTAAGAAGTAAAGTAAAATTATTTTCTAGAAATTCTCTTTATAAATATTTCAACGTTATGTAAAAAAAATTTTATCACCTCTGTTCCAAATAATGTAATGTTCAATTATTTTATAATACTAGCTGGGCCATAGCGTTCATTGAGTTTTATGGACAGAATAAGATACATATTATCTATACGTCGATACCTTTAGGTGGGTTGAACCTCTTCCGTAGGAATTGGTCACTGCTAAATCGCTTCCAGACTGTCGTGGGCAGGTATACCTTTTGGTGATACAAACCGGGATTGACAGTAGATCAACCATGTAATTGTGGGAGTATATCTAAACAATGGATCACATAGGTACAGAGTGCTCCTTTCGCTCTTTTACGTAGCAATTAACTAGCATAAATAGAATCAATGAACAGGTCTTAAAATATTATATGGATTGTATTTAGGCTTTTGAAAGTAGATCACTTTATTATTTATAATAATAAAGAACCTAAAAATTTGATCCTTTTTTACAACTTATATTTCTGCTTGTTTTCTACATTAATAAATGGTAGCTAACAACTAACCATGCTCTATATTCATTTATATATTACAATGCATTGGATATTAAAAGTGTCACTATAAATTATAAAACCGAACCTCTTTGTGTTTGTAGGAAGGAAAATTACAGAGTTAGCATGGCCTATGTTTAAATAATAACATATTAAAATCATCTTACTTAAATAAATAATTATATTTTGTAAATTTGTCCTTGCACTTTGAACAAAATATGGATAAACAGTAAAATGTAACAACGGAGGAAAAGTCAACCATTTTTCTTGTCTTTGTATGGCAAAACTACCAAGGAGCTCTCAGACCTTAAATAGCTCCGTTAAGGTACGGACAGCTGGGTAGCTACCATAACTTTTCGTTAAACCACTGGGTAGTTTTAGTCGTTTAAAAACGTATGTTCACGTTTTGTAAATGCCATATTTTCACTTTGTAACATTTAATATAATAGAGTCGTACTATAAGTATATTCCATTCCCTATGCACAATTGATAAAAATCTACCTTAGTGAAGATCTTTCACCAAGGTATTTCAGTGAACTGAATCTAAAATCAAATAAAACCAAATCCAACATAATGAGTTTTTGTCAGGAACATCAGGATCTCCAATCTCAAACCCACTGTCATGGATGACACTCCTTTAGAGGTCGTAAATTCAACCAAATTTCTTTTAATGTCCTTGATAGATGACTGACTTGGCACGATCATATTGACCCTTGTTTGTGGTAAAATTGCTTCAGGCATACATGCATTACGCAATTTTGCAATGTTCTGTTACCCTAATATCTTACTCATGGCCTACAATGGCATGGTGTATTCACATATGGCATACGGAGTAACTTTGGTGAGGTTTGCAAAAAGCAAAATTGAAAGAGTTTTTAAACTTCAAAAAAAGGCTGTCAGAATAATTTCTAAGTTGAACCACAGAGAGTCGTGCCGGAATTCTTTTTGGAGTTAAAATTACTGACTACCTTACCTTTACATGTATGAGGTGATAGTATACTGTAGATCCACGTTCTTCCTTGATTCGTTGGCAGGAACGTTTTACTAATACTACACTAGAGGCAGGGACAACCTCCGAACACAGCAACACAGATTGGCACTATCATACCACATGCCAGATCCGGTTGGTGTCAGACTAATCAACAGAGATCCCTGAAGAATTTTAAATTAACAACAAAGTCAATTTAAAACTTGACTAAGACACCTCTTAGTGTCTAAAGCTTTCTATTCTGTGGATGAGTTCAAGGTGAGTCGCTGGGAAGATTAAACAGCAGGACAGAAAGGCAGTGTGATTGTGGATGTATGAATGTTAGTAATATATATGTGAATGTGGGGTGAATGCCCATTTGTTGTTTAGTTCTACAATTTTAACACATTTTAAATATTTGTGTATGTAATATTGACGATTGCATGACATGTTAAAAATCGTTACTTCAAAATAAACAGAAAAAATAAGGTAAATGTGTATGTAAGTTATGAAAGTGACAAATGCAATGCCTCGCGCAGGGTCTGGCCTTGCGAATGGAGTTATTGCTAACTCCTCCCTTCTTAGCAAGGATGTCAGCTTCCATTTTTCTATGAGGTCGTTGTGTCCTGGTAACCACCTCAATTGAACAATGTTAAGTTTGGCCCGGGGAGGAACACAGAGAGTGGAAACCTCTCAAGTAAATTTAGAGCTGAATTGCTAGGAGGTAAAGCCTTTTCAGAGCAGTTTGAATATATAATATGAAACATATCTGTTTATCTCTCAGTTATTTTTGTACCTCTAGTTAGGTACAAACTATTTAGGACATATATGAGCTTGGTAGAAGGTGCAGAATCTCCCTAGACTGTCTGAGAAGAGTCTAAGTAGATTCCCTACCAAGCTCTACCCTTCAGGAACAGAACTTTCCATGTACCAGAAACCTATTAGGGAGGGGGGGGGTTAAAGTCTTGTGTTTCTTAGACTCATTTCTAATAATGCATTAACCATGTCATAAAATAATCCATATAACATGAAAATAAAATTTATATTTTGCACAAACAAACATTAATGGTCATTGAAACCAAACTGGTGCACATAATTCCATCATTTCAGATTGCAAAATAAAAAAAAGAATACAGTACATAAAAATTATATGTATAATAATTATATAGACTTATATAGTAATATAAGTCTTACTTTACTTTTAATTTATTGTCTTTTTCTACTTCTTTTAATACAAAAACAATTAATTTGAAATTATTGAATCAGTTTATGAGAACCTTTTGACAACCAAACCATATTTCTTCGTAAATACCGAATAAATTAGTAGAGTAATTTTGTTTAAAGTTATTTTTGCTACATGTTACAGTGGATTCGTAGTTAATTTTACAACACCATTAAATTTACATCTGAAATAAAATATTCATTTCAAAGTTAGGCTTAATTTGATTAGCCAAAGTAGCTTCGAGAGCACTTCAAATTGAAGACTACCATAAACCTACTTATACAAATGGCTTTAATAACAAAGGACAAGTAAAAATATAGTAATTTCTCATAGAACACGGAAAAATAAAATATTTATTTTTTTTTATTTATTTATTCTTAAGTCGCCGATCGTCAAGCTTTGGGGCGAATATGGATTTCGAATGAATGTATAAGTCAATATGAATGAGTGTAGTCATTGTTACTAACTGAGTTCGACTTAGCTCAGAAAGGACTATTTATTAATAGCTCAATAGTCAGGGCAACCCATGGGCCATACATGGTTTACGTGGAATCCGAACCACGCAGTTTTGGTCTGATTTTCAGCTAACTAACAAGTCCTGATACCCGGTTCCCTACCCTGCACAACATTTGAACCTTGACTACCATCCAACATGGACACCCCCTGACTTGTATAGTAGTGTCCACGTAGATGGCAACCATTGAGCAAACGCCTTGTTGGTATTAAAAGGACTGAGCATAGAACCTATCGCCTACTATATCCCAAACACTTTGTCCCCAAGTAGCTGGGTTACAGCACTGCGCCACCGGGTGCCGACGGTATATTGAAGATTATATTCACGAAAATTAGGTTGAATAAAATATCAATAAACACGTTATGGCTGTACAATAGTATATGCATTTCGGAAAAAAATAAAAAAGGTTTAAGGCATATTTTGTACAGAAAAAATAGCAGAAAAAATCCAACACTAAGTACCAACTCTTTGTACCAACACTGGAGAAACCTCGACTAACAATAGAAAATTCAAAAATCATTATAAAATGGACCACACACGCTTTGTATGCATGGGATCATAGGTCAACAATAAAGCAAATGCTGAAACGACTTATATAAAAATGGATCTAAAAAAAATGTATTTAATTTTCAAAACTACGAGTATGATTGATTTAAAATTAATTTTTATCATGTTTATAGCTTTTAAAATTCTTTTTTAAAATAAAAACTATATTAGCTAGTATTTTTAAGTATCACACATTTATTATTATTATTTTTAGTATTTGTTAATTATCCTATGATAGCGTTGGTGGGAAAAGACCAAAATAATATAAATCTTAAATACTGGTTTTAAATTGGGTTTCATTAATAATAAAGTAATTTAAATTATCAATAAAAAAACAATCATTCATAAAAGCTTCATATATTTCTTAAAAAATATACGTAGAATCGATTGTGTTGATAACTTTAAATAAAGAACAGTGCTAAAGTGTGCGTGGTAAGATCCATTTAGATAAATGACACGGGTAAACACATTGTCATTTGTAAATGACAAGTTGTACGTGCCAGTCAAGTTCTACCTTACAATATGTAGTTTTAATGTAATTCTATTTTTATTTTCGTATTCTATTTACATCAGTGTAAGGGAACAAAACTGTAGCATTACAGTTTCTTGTTCATTCTCTCGTTTTAATATACTGTTTTTATGTGGTAAGGGTCGATAAACATGTACTCTGTGGTATTTTGTAAATATAGACTAGTTTGTTGAATACGATTATATGGAAATTTTTTGTGACATTTGGTTAAACAATATTATTTTTGTTTATTTTATTTGTAATAATATAAACTAAAACTTCTAATTAAGCTCTTGATATAGTTGAACTTTTTTTAGTGTTACATACACGTTTTAGGTACACCTTTCTTCATTATAGAGGTAATAATTACAATTAAAAATGTATCACGAAAATACAAAAATTATAGTTTCGTTTCACAGAGACATGCCTCTGACGTCATCATGTTCATGAGTGTGAGTAGACATGTAGGGTCATCAATGGCATGCAAGTAAGAGGGGACAAGAGGGCTGTCAAGTAGTTACCATAGACCTAGTCCCTACATAAACTGCAGGAACAAGCTCAATGCAGTGTCCCTGTACCTAACAGACCTGTACTGTTCAGATTTCATGTACGACACATGTGACAACTAAAGTATGCTATCTGGTCCCGCACACACGACCACAAGCCATACATTGGGTGGGTGGGTTGGCCCATAGTAAGTTCTTCAGATATGTGCATAATAGTCCTTCTTTTACCCTAAAATTACTATTTTTTAAGGAGTAGTATTCATAACAACATCAGTAGTGTAGCCCTCAGAAGTTCTATCTATCCGAACACGAGTCATTCCAGAAGGATGGACTATAATGTAATCGTATTAGGAGGGAGAGTTCCAAGAAATAAGGTTCATTTTACACGGCCTTTTTTGTAGGGTAGGTTTGTAGAAATAGTGTCCCCTCTACACAACTATGTTTACAAGTCAGTCATATTTCTCCCCTATAGAAAACAAATTATAAAAAGTTAGGCTTTTGTAAAACCAACCTTTATTGGTTGATTCTTAAGAGATTGTGTGTTAAGCACGTGCTTCCAAATATGGAGGCCAAAACTGGCATTTTATAGTGTAGACGAGTTTTTTGCATATAATTGGGAAGCCACTGAATTTTTAAATTGACACTGGAGGACATTTTGGAGGTATAATTGGGGAATGAATGGGAATTTGGGTGCGTGAAAAAATGTATGTTTGAAAGTGTTATTGTGATTGAATGGATGGCAAATTTTAATTAATTTATTAATGACTATTGCGATACAATTTTGTCAATTGTTAACAAGATGCAATAAAAAATATATTATTATTATGGATAGTCTACCAGAAGTAGTGAGAGCATTTTTTATTCAGGGGAACGTCTATTAGTTGCAAAATATTTAAAATCTTTGAGTCACCTCTATTTTGTAACGGATAAAGCTTTTCAAGTGCAGTTTATGGCATTATTCTTTGCTTGACCCACATTTAAAATTATGTGCATATTAACTTGTGCTTACACCTACTGACTCCTTATGGACCGTTCCCATATAAGAATAGGACACTGAGTACATCTTATAGTACGTGTTTTTGTACAGTAATCATGTGTGAAGTTTTATATTTTCATCTGATATGATTACAATACAATTAAGTATAGGATTGCTCATGCACATAGGATCAATATTTAAAATTTCCAGCTCTACCATTTTGTTTAGGAATAACCTTTTGAGGTCTAGCTTGTGACACGATGTTATTCTACTAATTAAGACCTTTAAAATGATATGCATATCAACGTATGCTTATATTTAGAACTTTTTTTACAACAGTGGGCCGTCCCCCTAAAGAGGTCATTAAATTATTTGTTAAAATAGGTTTTTATGTCCAGTAACTTGGTAGAAAAATTGTTTTACCTCTATCTTACGTATTTAAACAAATATTTAACTAATATGGGACTTTTTGGACACCAAGTATGTTCAGGTTTTGATGACAAATTAAATTATTCCTGTTGTTGTACATATTTAATTATATTTAAAACTATTTCTTATTCTGTCATTATTCTTAGCTGTTTCATATGAAAAATCATATTCAATACATGACAGATGGGTCAGTCATGTCCCTGCACGTGTCTTAGCATTACAAAATAATTAATGAGCTCCTGAACCGTGAAACGACCTCATTAAACTCTCATACGCATGACTGGGTGACAACCACCATTTCTCTCATAGTTACAGTCGTTGGCACTATAATTTTCACATTTTCAACCACAAAGATTTACATCTGATCTATCTGAAACATGTTTTCATGAAATAGAAATCATATTCTACACGTAATGTTAACAAATGCTAAAGACAAATATGCTGAGACTACATGTTATCTCATGTTATCTCATAGATGACGCTTTTTCTTTCAATAATATTTTTTAATATTGTCTTGTTGGTATTTAAAATATAATTGATATGTACATTTCAATTAACTTAACATATTAGCATAAATAACGTTCTAAAACAAATGTTTACGTAAACAATAGTTTATATTAAAATGTTATTTACTGATATATATATATATATATATATATATATATATATATATATAGACTACTCTTTAATATAGTAAATAGAACAGTTAATATAAAATGGGCTCTAATAATATCGAATACAGTTCGTTCTGCAATTACATTTTTTTATTTAGCAGATTTTTTTCACAAATAATTGATGCTCTATTAACTAATTATGAAATTAATAAAGTACATTTAAAATAGACCATATTGCCATTGTGTATAAGTGCCATTGTAATGATAGAGAATACATTTTGTTGACAAAAGCATTCCTACACATTGCCTGGATTTTCAAGAACTCAGCAACAAAGTCTTCCTTAAATCAGTTTCGCCTCGGAATATATTCATGTTACTTTGTTATATAGAGTAGGCTGTTAGTAGAAAAAGGCCTGTCGATTTACAATACGATTTATTTATACTCACAATAATGATTGTATGATGTTCGAGACATGTTACGTAGCTTTATTGTTGTATGTTGTATCATACACTCCACATAACACATTTTGATTTCACGTTTTGATAAAGAGTATTGTATATATTGAAATACTTATTTATTTTTATTACTACGTTATATATCTCCTAGTATCAAACTCTTGATCTGGCAACAACCCCTGTCCTATAGTTTATTATCAGTACAAGCTTTTTTCAATGTAAGGTTTTTATTAACAATGCATACAATAATGTATGAAAATACATCACACTTTTTTTGACAAGTAATATATGAAATTGATTGTCATTGCAATAAAACTTATATAGGTCAAACTTCAAGACCAATTTCAAAAATAATAAATGAACACATTTACACTTATAAAAAATAAAATGCTATTACTGAAAAACATGATATAAATTTTAATTCTACATGTGTAATTTTAAAAGAACCTTATGGACCAAAAGAAACCAAATTGAAAGTGCATATATGGCAGTTTTGAAAGATGAATGTATTGTCCAACCGTCTCAAAATTTTAGTGATAGTTTTACCTTTAGTTAAAGATGAAATATCAGCGAACATTGAAAACTCAAAACCATTTTTTTTTTAATTTATAATAATTCTTATCAAACTTAGCCACTTAAATTTAATTTAACTAGTATTTAATGTTTTACATGTGAATTTTTTACTATTTTTATACAAATGTTTTGTGTTTATATTGTATTTACAACTGAAGATGCCTTAACCGGTGAAAACGCTCTTGATGAAAATTAAATTTGCGGAATTTACTAAAAATAACTTTCTATTTACAATACATTACACTATCACACCAGCCTTGAAGATTTTAAAAGGGGGAGATATGAAAAGTAGTGGCAGTATAGTTATTAACATTAAGTATTTCCGCCATAATATCCAATAAATTAAAAATATGCAACGCTAGTTAATCAACAAGCTGATTTAGTTCTAAAATGTTAGTAAATATACTACCTATATTTTTGTTGGTTGGCAATCGGTGTCCAGGTGTTGTGTAGGGAAGATCATCCGACTTTTCAGTTAGCTAAAAATCAGCTACGTTGTTCAGATTCCATGTAAAGCTGTTGGTATCTTAGTTACTCTGGCTATTGTGCTATTAATACATGGCTCTTTCTTAGAAACAGTTAACCCTAGGTAATAACAATGAAACCTATACACTTATCAAAATCATTCACCCATATCTCTTCAGTCGCCTTAGTAAATTGATAAAAGTATTTCAAAGGCTTTTAAGCAATCCAAAACTATATTCAGAATGCAATTCTTTTTACATAGGACAAACTGGAAGAACATTTAATTTACGTTACAAAGAACACATACAAGCCATAAGAAACAACAATTCAATATCAAATAAATCTAACTTTGCAGAACATATTCTCCAATCAAATCACAGTTATCAAAATATAAATGAAAATGTTACAATTTTAGAATACGAGAAGAAAGGAGAAAAAATGAATACAAAAGAAAATTTACACATATACATAAACAATTATAATGAACCAAAGAACATATTAAATACACAAATTAACATGAACAATCCTATATACGAAAAAATAAGAGAAGTTAAAAAACATAAGAATCAAAAAGTAAAATTCAACTTACCCACACACTAAATTAATCATATGTTATGTTATTTTCATCTGTTTATTTTTATTTTTATAATTTGTTAATTATTTTAGAACACATACAAGCCATAAGAAACAACAATTCAATATCAAATAAATCTAACTTTGCAGAACATATTCTCCAATCAAATCACAGTTATCAAAATATAAATGAAAATGTTACAATTTTAGAATACGAGAAGAAAGGAGAAAAAATGAATACAAAAGAAAATTTACACATATACATAAACAATTATAATGAACCAAAGAACATATTAAATACACAAATTAACATGAACAATCCTATATACGAAAAAATAAGAGAAGTTAAAAAACATAAGAATCAAAAAGTAAAATTCAACTTACCCACACACTAAATTAATCATATGTTATGTTATTTTCATCTGTTTTATTTTTATTTTTATAATTTGTTAATTTATTTTAGGTTATATTATTTACTATCTGAAGATGGCCTAAGAGCCGAAACCGGTAATATATTTTTATAAAAAATGAATAAAAGGGTACTTTATTATATTTATCATTTAATTTACTACAAGTTTAATAGTATGAAAAAACAAGAAAAAAAGAAACTACTGGTAGTGAGGGAGCAATCGACTTTCACATACAGCTTGCAATTTACAAATAACACTCTGTTTCCCTATGTCATTTATCTTAATGGATCTTGCCACGCACACTTTAGTATTCTTGCTCCTTCCTGCTTCTCTCATTGGCTTAGAAACACTCTTATTTCATTAGCTCCATTTTATTCAGCAAAGAAACAATACAATAGAGGATTCCTCTGATATTGAGTAAATCTAGCTGTAACGATTCAGTTTTGTTTGCGAGGTATCTATCTTAAAAAGACACAAATTTCACAAAAACTTATGTCTTCAATCATACTTAACAACAAATGTTAAAACATAATTCCTGCATTTTGTCGTGGTTTGAAGCACATTATACACGCAATAGTGTTATGGGACAAATTCTTTTAGCTGCCCGAGAAACGCAAACTTTTTCTATTACCAAATACCCATAAAGGAGACATGAAAGATGTTGCAGGACGTATAAACACTCGTTGTACAATATGTCATAGGCACTTTTTCCACATAAACTGACAAGGATATTGTGTAGGTTAGGTTACAGGCAAGTCCTTTTGTTACAAACGAAGCTAATAACAACATGTTCTTGTAAATATATAAGTAGTTTAGGTAGTTATTGGCATAGAAAAAAGTTTGGTTTTGGCGGTCAGCTAGAGGAATTCAACCGTGCTCTGAAATCGTAATATTTTTCAATTGAAGAGTTGTTTGTATGTGACTTTTGTTACCTATCTCGAATCGTTATATACTTCGAGAACTTAGCTAATGACATTGCTCTCACCTATTAATTAGCCACTGTGGTATGAATGCACATTATAATTTGACAACGGTAAAAAGATGCTGCTATATTTTAGTTATTCCTGAAAGGGTGGCTGAATTAGTTATGAAACAATACAGATAATAAATAAACAGAGATCGTTTACTTATGACCATATTGAAACCCTAAGTGGCCGATACAGTGATTGAAACTGGGTACATCTTTATACATTTGTTGTAATAATTGATAGGTTTAACCTTGTGGATTTGGGGGGAGTATGGGTGGGACTGACAAGGTTCTGGCCCTTTAATTGCATGACATACTGAAGAAATAACAACTTGACACACATTTAGCATAATATTGGAAGCAAACTCTGTTGATTTCTCCTTCGTATCTCGTCTCTGTGGAAATATTAATTGAACTTACTGTTCAGTGGCCGGATGAACGGTCCCGTCTTCATAAGGTTGTTAGATTTTGATAAATCTATAATGATAAAAGTGACAATTTCACTATATATCATTCAACTGCTACGTCCTTGACTGTATAAAAAACTTTTTTAGACGTGTCCTAGAAGAGTTCGTAGCAATATGTAATTGTAGCAATCAATTTATCATTAAAACTACATTTTGTTAAGTTGAAAAAATATAGTGTGGACAATATGTAGCCTTTTCCTAAGGACTAGATCGGTCACTAGTATGAAATAAGACAATTCTGGCGTTGTTTTGAATACTAATTCCAGAATAATTTTGCCTTTGAAGTATTCCTTAAGATTACCCTCTTCATTTGTTATATAGAAATTGATCAGGAGCCCTGATTGAGTTCTTTTCTTTATAATGAACGATATGTCCTTTATTACTAACGATATTCCTGAAAATATTAGAATCCCATATTATGTGGGTTTTTTATTCAAGAAATATTGAATATTTTCGACGGTGTTACTAACGAAAATAAACAATTTAATCGTTTTCTCAGTATTAAGCACAATTATATTCTTCACTGATCGTTCATTCTAAAAAAAATCTTATAGATGATTTTAAGGTTTCATAGCCTATGAAAGTTTCTACTATTATTTGATCTTTGTCATATTTTTTTAGACCTAATACCATGTTTGAAACTCGTCAGGATCATAATATATATTTAAAAAAAGATTTAATTCATTTTTACTAATAAACATTAATCTAATAGATACATTCTACTCTAAAAATGGTTTTCAAAGAAACTACATAAAATTCCTCATTTTATAAATAAGATTATACCTGGAACGGTTAATAAAGCATTTTAGTTATAAATGAAAAATAATCAAGAAAATACTCTTAATTGAAAGGTTTTAAAAGTGTGGTTACATTTTAAAAGAAGTAGCAGTAACTTTACTTGGTTTAGAGTAAATTAAAGCAATTTCTTATTTCATAGATGATTAAATAAATTTCTTAAATAGATATGAGGTATTTTATGAGTGGCGACCCTCGTAGTAATGAGATAGTGACCTCATTTTCTCAGTGTTTGCCAGTCTATAAACTGAAGGGCTCAACAGCCTCATTTCATCGTAGACTAAAAGGCTCCGGGCAGCAATCAAGTAGGAAGTAACTCTGAGGAAGCACCTCTGACTTAGTTTATTTCAAAATGTCATTAATGAATAGGTATTTTAGTTCTATATAAAATAAGTGTGTCGTCAATCTAATTATACAATATGGAGTGTTAAAAATCATTCGACATATAAAATAATAATAAATAATTATATAACAATATTGTTAAAATCTAGATAATTTGAAACTAACTTACTTTATTTCTGATTTATTACAAAAAAGTTCTTACACTTAATTTATAGAAATTAGTTAGTTTTTTATTTAATTGAAATTAAATATTCAGCAAATTATCTTTAGCAGGTGTTTTAAAGTGATTTGAATATTCACTGTACTTTTTAGCTTCAGACTAGACCATCTATTTGTATCTAAATTAATTACCTGTTAACACAATCTTAAAAATTACTAACTAGCATAAAAAGTTAAATAATGGTTAAATTAGTAAAAATATATCTTAATAAATAGATTAAAGTTTCAATTTCTCCAGGATATTAGCTAAAATATAATGCATAAGAAAATATGTGTTTTTTTCTAAAATACTTTTATAGTAATATGGCATCGCTAAATTTGAGAAATAATTATTAAAATATTTAAAGAGTCTTTGCAATTTTAATAATTCAAATAGCAGCTCCCTGTTCGGTTTCTAATTAATTTTTATTTGAAAAATGCTCAATGATTTGTAATTATCATAATGGTTTTGAAATAATATGGGCAAGTAATTAAGACTAATTACACAAAACGAAGTTATGAAATGAAAATTGGAATTTTAGAATAGTATACTATTTTTGTTTTACTTTGTATCAAACAGATATGACTTTATGGTTCTAAAAGTTATCAATAATAAAACACAACAATCAAAAAAATCATGGACATTAAAAACAATTCTAAATATTTAACTTATTTTGACTTGTATGTCTGTATTTTTAGTTATTTATAGTTTAAAGGTCATGAAATCATAATGAGAGTTTTTATATTATTTTTTGTTTAATTATCTATATGAAAAAGTTATTAAACTTTCAATATAGAATAAATAGTAACAATTAAAAATTGTTAAATGGAATTTTACGTATTGGCTAAGGATTTTTTAAAACTAGTTAGTTTTTAATAATAACTATAGTAAAAACCCTTCTTCAGAAGATATCCCTCTTTCTCAAAACAATTAGTAAGAATAAAATCCAAATAACAATGTATCCAACAATATAAGTTTATTGTTGCCACAAATTGTTCCACATAAGCTTTCCGGAAGTTATAAATCATAATCTGGGTAGGTCGTAAGCCACATACACCGTGGGGAGACCACCCCATTAACTTACTCACTGCAGTCACTGTATTTCACTTGTGCACACCTTTACCTGTGGCAAACCTAACCCCCTTTTGTGGTTTACGTATGATTTGCAGCAACGTATTTATTACTTAATGTCAAGACTATTATTTGAACGTGTACATTTCATGGAATATTAGTTTCAATGGTGGGATTATACGTTTTCCAAAAAACGTGTTCAGATCGAATAGCAAACAGTTAAATAATGTTTTTGAAATTTGTTAATGATGGAGTATCAGATGGGGAATACAAAGGTTGTTGGACATTCGCCATCATTACGTGAAAATTACCAATCACGACGTTTCGATTTGGTAAATCCTAAACCTTTTTCAAGTGCTAAAAACTAAATTATGTCTACACAAACATGTTATAAAACTACGTTCTTAAAGTAATAAACTTAGCTTCATTAATAATTATCTACATTTTAACTTAGATCATAGAATGGGGTCATCTAGATCATAGAAGATTCATGATCTAGGTTAAAATGTAGATAATTATTAATGTAGATAAGTTTTAATACTTTAAGAACGTAGTTTTATAACATATTTGTGTATATGTAATTTAGTTTTTATCCCTTGAAAAAGGTTTGGGTTTTATAAAATCTAAACATCGTGATTGGTAATTTTCACGTAATGATGGCAAATGTCCAACAACCTTTGTCTTCCCCTGTTAAATAATGAATGCTTTATTAAAATTATGTTCAAAGCTTTAACAATTGATTATTAAGTTTAACCAAATATATTTAAACATTGTTATTCTCATATTTTTAATAATAAGTAACAAAAATAATCACTATTAAAAAAGGCCTCGTTTTTCGGTAAAGTTGTGGACATATGATTTTTAATTTTACTTTTAAACATTTAAAATACTATTTTATTACGTTAGTATAAATACTATCTCGAGACACATAACTTTAATGCATTTAATGATAAATGGTTTTTCACATAATTCTAATGGTATCATTGTTGCTGCCTTTTTCATAATGCTAATTTTAAGATATCTTTTAAGATAATTTATATTACCAATATGTGAATGAAAGTATGCAGCCATTTTACTTTAAATCAAGTTACCTTCTTGCTTGGCGATAATTCAATCTCATTATCCAATTTTCCTTAGTAATTAGTTCTGTTTATATTGTATTTTATATATTTCATTCAAAAATAAAAGTAAAATAATACAAAAAACTTACTTCCAAAATCGTGAACTTGTCTCAAACTTAAAATTATATTTATTTTTTATAATAATCATATTGTTTACACTTTACTTCCAGCTAATTCCATTTTAACCATAATATGGAAATAGATTTAAATATACATTATGTATTTTGTAATGTGTTTGTTCAAATAACTATTGTAACGCTAACCTAGGTTATTGTTTCATTATAAAGTATACTTTTTTTGGGAACATAAAAATTAAATAAATGACAAATGTTATATTTTTCGCTTTTTTATTACAAATACATAAAAAGAGAAAAATCTTAATTATTGTTTAATAATAATGTATTTATATTTGAACAAAATATAAAAACCAATGTTGTCCTATATATAAATAAAATATTAGTATACACAAAATTTTGATGTTTATTATGTTTATAGGCAAGTGTTGGCTAAACCCCATTGAACAGAAAGTCATTAGTTCATTACATTTATAATTAAGTTCATTAAATGTATTTTATATCAACAAGAGCTATATAGTATATATTTAGTTTATAGCCTCATCTATTATCACATTCATTTACAAGTAAAAATGTTTTAGGTTTAAAGATATTTTCATACATAAATAGTTTAAGTAGTGAAATTCGACAAATTCTAAAACACTCGTCGTTTTAATGTCATAAAACTCATATTTAACATTATTTGGGTCATTTAGAAACTAAACGTCTTACTTGTTCATTCAACTGTTTTGGTTTAATCAACAGCTGTTTAAATATTTAATGATTAATTATATAATTTGAGCCAAAGGTTTTGTGAGAGATTTAACAGTTTGAAAAAGGAATGTTATTGGTTGTGATATTTGGTAATGTGTGTATATGTTTTTACCATATAATTAAAAATACAGCTTAAAATAAAATGCCAGTTGTGATGAGTTAATTCATTAGAAGTGAAATCAATGTATATTATAATTTTAAAACATCATACACATGTTAGGTTTTGTATCTTAAAAATAAACAGATTATTTATATGCATAAAGTTTACATAATGTAAAGAGAAATGAACTTAAAAATATGTTAGTAACAAGCGAACACTGAAAATTAAATTTTAACTATGAAAACCCTCAATTAAGGTTTGTATTCTCTTTTTTTATTTTATTGTATTAATAATGGTACGTCTAAGATTAAAATGGGGATTAATTTTTACTATTCATTATTCATCTCTAAGACACTGATCGTAGAGATATGGGCGAATATGAGGAGTAAATGAATGTGATGAGTGTAGATGAAAGAGTGTAGTCATTGTTACTATTTGAGTTCGGATTAGCTCAGAAAGGACTATTTATTAATATCCCAATAGCCTGGGCAACTATGAGACGGACAGCTTTATGTGTAATCCGAACCACGTAGTGCTGGTCTAATTTTCAGCTAACTGACAAGTCTGTCACTCACTCAGTTCTCTTCCCTACAGAACATCTGAGCCTTGACTACCATTCAACATGGACACCACAGACTTCTTTAGTAGTGTTCACGTTGGTGGCAACGATTGAGTGGATGCCGTGTCGATATTAAGAGGACCGAGCAGGAACCTATCGCCTACAATCTCCCGAACAATTTCGTCCCAAGTAGCTGGATTACAGCACTGCGCCACCAGGGCCAACGTTTTAGCTAAAAGTATCATATAATATGAAACTTCCATAGAAAAATGAAACTGAAAGTTTTAATAGATACAAGTTTGTCTAGTTAAAATTAATAGTAGACTAAATATCCCTAATCCTATTACACTGACGTCCCTTCTTCGCGTAGACCGCTGTTAATAAAAAGGTTCCTGAAAAGTATGGTCTCGGTTTTCTACTGATGATGTTTCCTTCTAAATAACTGGGAATAAATGGCTAATTTATATAACAGTGTACTATCATAGTGTATGGTGTTTGCGAGAATTGCTGTTATATGGTATTATAAAATGATTTCATAAACGCAATTTACCAACTATTCTAAGAATATATGTTGTTGAAATGCATTCAAAATGGTGTTTTCTGTACCAATTTAGGGAAGAAACATTCATGAAGTAAAGTATAAGAAAGTAATAAAATTAATAGGGTAATTACTTTAGGAAACTCGTATATTCAGTAAATTTTCTATACTTAAATCTTATGGAAGAAGAAAAAACTTAATTACCGTTACATCTACTGACTATTTAAACCGTCAAATGTAAGTTATAGTGAGTCTAGGGGTTATTGAAGAAATTCTGGTATTTACAAGAAAGAATGCCGGAAAATCAATGGCTCGCTTACAAGTGCATGTGCTGACTTCGGTTTATAAAGTTGACGTTGATACTTAAAACTAATTAATAATTTACTTAAAAAAGGTAAATATTTAATAATTAATTGTTAATACATAACATGATGTAAAGCTGTAAAAACAATGTTATGTTACATTTTGTGTAGCTAGGCTATAATTTACTATAGCATTACACTATTAAACACATTATAGTAAAATAGCTGCCTATGATATTATACCGTCATTGTATCATAAGACAAAGTGAGTTTGAACATACAGTTTAAAACAGAGCAAAATGAGCAATGTGGGTTTGAGAATGTAGAATTACTTATGGGACAAGCAAGTTTTCAGCAAAAACATAAGTAAAGAGGAACTTATTAAGGAGATGTTCCATATCCTGAGCCTTTTATGTTAATGAAACAGTGTCCTAATTTTGACATGTTTGTCAGCATGTGAACTTGTGTGCTCCTCGAATACATTTCTTACTGCAGGCTGAGACTCTCTCCACTATGCATGATTCTAGAAGGTCATTGATTCCATTTCAGTACTATAATAGCTAATCTGTACCTTAGTTTTACATAGAACTCTTCATTATTAAGAGGGCTCTAAAGGGAAAGAAAATATAGAAGTCATGCGACACTGGCGATAGAAGTTGGAACTACGTCCAGTTTAATCCGCCGGACGAAGTGCAATATAGTCCCTTGGGACTATTCTTGAATCATTTCCTGTATAGTAGGTTTTCGTAGTATTTTCAACCGGAAACCCCAATCCTTCCTCCCGTCTGCCGTCTCCTCAGGTGGCTACACGCCTGACCTTCTCTGTCTGAATGTATGTTGAGCCGAAAGGCCAATTCTTTTCAACAATTGTCAATTTTCCAGTCACAGTACCAATTTTGCTGCTGTATTTTATTTCTTAAAATTTTTTTATGTCATTTTGTTTTTATAAAAAATAGTAATATTTTACTATAGTTTTTATTAATTTTTATTTACAAAAAAAAAAAAAAAACAAAGTAATATTTGTTTAGAAAAGTAGACTTTTTACAGCGAAATCAATTTATTCACTGATCAAATAGGGGGGTCTACTAAAATATTGAATTTCTACTTGAAACGTTTTCCAAAATCATAATTCTTGTTCAAATCTTGTTATTCTCAAAACGGTTAAAATTTAACATAGTTAGGCATAGGCTTACCATACTTATATTCTACAATTGAAGAGTTTGATTTATAAACATAAAGATACACTTTACTAAAAACTAAGTAAATTACGTTACAAAGAATGGTTTTTTTAAATATTTCTTAAAGCTCTTGGATTGTGATCTAAATATTGGTTTTTATGTGGTTAAATATTTAATAAAAGGCATTAATTGGCAAATAAATTTCTATTTCGTATCTTGTTATGTTCAGTTAAAGATTAAAACAACATACGCTTAAAGCATTAAAGGATACGCTTTACTGAAAACTAATAAATCACGTTAAAAAGTAATGGTAAAAAATACCAACTGTCTATTTATTTTACGTTTTATAGTTTTGTACGGTTTATTAATTATTTTTAATAAAATAAAAAATGATTTCACATAAACTATCATAGTTTTATGGCAGTTACAACATAACACACTATTTTCCAAACATTAAAAAATAATTGAAATGTGGCCACTTTTTTATTTGCTTCTGAAGTATGCTGAATGAATTACTACAATACGGAAAATGACACTACGGGGACAATTTGGTTTCAAATAGCGAACATTTTGTTACAACAAAGACGAAAACCGAAGCGAACCGTATGAATGATATCAATTATAATTAAAATAATATATTATAATCTTGCTCAATTTTCCCATTGCCATGAGAAAAGCAATTATTTTACTTCGACAACAGTTCTTACACAATTACTTTTCAAAGATTTTAGTTTTACTGATAAATATTTCACAATATTTTAGAAGTGATAAATTTAATATGATTCAATTAGGCATACACAAATTACTAAATATGACGATTTTTTAAACACGACTGTTAAAAATAACCAACAATTTAAAACAGAGAAACTGCTGTGAGCATATATCAATTTCGAACATATAACTTTAGACGTTCAAAGCAGATTGGGCTCACCTGCCTGTGTAACATTGTGCCTTTAAGAGGTCGTTACATTAATTACTTTTATTTAATTTATTCAATTAAATTTTTTAATAAATTAAATTTTCTTTAAATTGTTTTTATGAGATCTCTTTTTTCTTTCTCAGGGTCGTGATAAGAGGTAAATCGGTGAGACGATATAGTATAATGAAACAAAATAATTGCTTTTTACAAAATGATTTTTTATTACATATTATTAAAATTTAAAATCTTTACTCAATTCACTCAAAATCTGACAATAGCAATTCAAAGATTCTAATCTACTTCATTTAGTGAAATTATATTAACATAAATTTCTTAAGTTAACTGTAAACTTAAACTTATCTGTATAAATTTGTAGCTGAGTCCAAGTTATTTGCTGTTGCGCGATTTTTTATTTAATTTAAAGAACTACTTGATTAAAAACGCACAATTTAAAGACTTTTAGTTTAAAACTTGTTTTAACTTATTTAAAAATATTGGTAAATGTGACTTTATTAGTTCAATTGCCCACGCGGTCTATAAAGGCCGAACTACCGACACATGTTGATGGTCTTCTGATCTAAGATGGACTGGCTGAGAAGCGTCTCTCCATCAAGGGACTCAATTTTTACCCCTACTTCTTCTTCCGGCATTATTCCCCTCTGGGTTCAAGACTATCGGTCCTTCCGGTTTTGCCACGAGGTAGCAAACCCATATAGTATACTGTTCTCCCCGTATTGTGCTGCATTCTACGGGCATTTTTGGAATTACATGTCCCATTTTGATTGGTTCCCTTCCGGGACTGACTTTTGCGTCTTTCTACTGCGCTAGATCCGGGGTGTGGCCTATGGAACATTCTAGTCGACTCATCGAGTCCTGTCTCACGCCAGCTTCGTTTTATCTTTGTTGACTGTTATGTCTGAGACATTCCCATATGTTTTGATAATTCTTGGAACAAGCCCACCCATCCTGTTTCGAACAAAGGGTTTTGTTTGAGGGGACATATTTCTGTCTCCACGTCTATCCAACTGGCGTCTTTCTCACGACAATTCTCTAACATAATTTTGACCTTCCTTATTTCTTCAAATTAAATATATCCTTTTCCTTATATACAATAATTTTATTATTTATTTATTTTAATTAATTTACCTATCAATTTGGTGGACCTGTTACAGTACCCCCCGATTTTTTGCGATGTGTGAGTAACACGAGTCAAAAATCTTGATTTTAAACACGATTCGCCAAATTGTCGATTGTTCTTCAGATAAGTTTCAGTTTTACGTTTACTATATCTAGAATGACATGAAACTATCAACTAACATATAGTTCAATATCAAATTACATATTAAATTTCATGTAAGAAATTAAGTCTAAAATGAACAATCTTATTCAACAAAATTATTTACATCATCTATGCAAATCAATGCATTACCATTTAACAAGTTGCAAAGTTATCAATCAAAAGTCAATTATTTAAAATTTACAGTCATCTGACAATAATTCAACAAATCAAAATTGTTACTTAACAATTCAACAATTTATGAATTAAAATTTTAACAGTATTACATCATATATAATTGTTAACAAAAATTTTAGAATATTTTTGATCATTACAAGTTGTTAATTAAAAACTTTATCAATCATAAATTAAAAATTGTCAAACAAAAACTATACATTACACCTTGAAATTCATACCTTAAATGTCGATACATCCTTAAATTAAATGCAAATATTTGTTAAAATTAATAATTCACTAAATTATAATTCCCTTTTAAATACTAAATGATCAGTATTTATTAACAAATTATTTAAATCGTTAGTAAGATTCAAAAATTATAAATTAATAATGAAACATTCATTCATCTACATATATTCATGAATCAAAAACAATGATCTACAAATCAAAATTCACAAGTCAAAAATAGTACTTTATAAATTCCATATCATCAATTAACTACTATACATCATTTAAAATTATACAAGTTTCCAATTACCATCAATGATTTGTAACATGAAATTATCAAATACAATACATAGGTTATGTGTCAATATCAATAAAATACAAATCAACAATCATTAATTCATTATTCAAAAATTGATTAATCCTTAACTTGTTTACAATTATCATTTTTCCAACATCATTATCAGAATCATCTGACTACTAATTGCAAACACTTCTCATATAATTCATCACTTCTTAGAGGAATTATCATTCATTAACTCAACAATTCATCAATCATTTATTTTATCAGCACCCTATTAAATCCCTCAAATAAATCCTCATCCCTTTAAGCCATCTTTAAATTCCGTAACCTGTTATCAATCCCTTAACCCTTCTTTAAATACTAAAATCCTGTTTCATCCCTTTATCCTTCTTTAAGTACCATTATCCGTATTCAATCTTTAAACCATCTTTGAATTCTAAAATCTTTTTTCATCTCTTTAACCGTCTTTAAGTACAATTATCCGTATTCAGCCCTTAAAACCTTCTTTTGATGCTGTAACCTGTTTCATTCCTTTAAACCTTCTTTTAATGCTGTAATCTATTATCAATCCATTACCCATTTTTAAATTCTAAAATCCTTTTTCAACCCTTTAACTCTTCTTTAATTGCTAAAATTCTGTTTCATTCCATTAAACCTTCTTTAAATTTCTATACCCTATATCAATCCTTAATCCGTCTTTTATTTTTTATAAATTCTCTATCATTACACAACCTCTAACATCTCTAACTCTCTCAACTAAATCATCACATCTAAAACAAATCTTAACATTATCAAGTCAGTTACTACTCATTAAATATTTTCCAAATACATTTTCAATCATCAACAAGTCATCATATTTTCACATATATCATCAATCCTTGATTACATCTTAACATTTATCATTAAACAAATGATCAATTCTTAAAGTTGTACACCATTAATTACCAAATTATTTACATAATAATTAGTAATTTCAATTAATAGGTTATCAACTCTTACATTTATATAAGAATAGCTTGAATTATTCTTTACTAATGAACCACATATACATTACATTAGTCTGTCATTGATGCAAGTTTTTTATTATTATTTATTACTTTATATTTTATTATAAAAATTATTGTAATTTTTTCCAATAATTAAACTATTATTTGAATTAATACTTATCTCTCACATATTATTGAATATTATAAAAAAAAATTTTTGTCAATAAATACAGTTGTCATTTTTTCATTGTTAAAAATTCATCATTTATAAATCATTTATACTTTTGTTTTGTTATTTATTTGTTACATATTATCTATTCATTGCTATTATTTATTTCATACACATTTGCATAATATTTTATTTTTTATTTATTATTTTGGGACATATTGCCAAGTTGTTGTTACGCCAGTGGGTCTGATGTCACTGCACGTACTTTGGGATAGTTCATTTACAATGCCATAGTGTTCAAGTATGGGCCAGGGTTCTGGAACATTGTAAGTGTTCTTGTAGAATATTGGTTTTCTTCAGAAGTTATTGCTTATTTTGACAAAAGCTTAAAAACAGTCACTCACTTTTATAAAACTGGAAACAGTCCACGTGAAAAGTTTTACACTGGTTTGTACTCATGTTCATTTTAAGTTTCAAATGTTTGAACACTACAATTAAGTTCTGTGAATATCTGATTCACAAGTCTATGGGTCTCGAGATACTATAAATAGCAAAATAAAGATTGTCTTATGTCCAACTGGTTGATGCACAAGTTGTTGTTCTCGAGCATGTGCCGTTGTCCTAGTGTATGGGAGTGTTGTAGAGCCGTGTCAATGGGATGAGTCACTACCACCTGGTGCGTTCCTGGGCTGACAGCTCCACCGTATCATGTGTTTGCATGGCGCGCCGGCGTCCGGACCCCCTGTCTGTGGCACAGCACCGTCCACAATGTCACTTGTGTCCATTCGTGTCCATGTTTCACAAAATGTTTCTAGTTGTCACTAGTTCTTGGTCACAATCATTTTACCTAATGGTCATTTCACTATTGATTATAATGACCAACACAGTCTCAACTTGTTTCACTGAAAATTTGTTTCAGTACAAAGTTCTTTTATTCACATGATTACATTAATTTCCTTTTCCATTAAGTAATACATATAGCATAATTCAATTACAGGCTGTTAATTATAGCAATAGCCTGTTTTTAATTACGTCTGTAATTAATTGAAGTAAAAAATTGTTTACAAATATTTAAACATACTCATATTCAATCATCTTTCATATTGTCTATTATTACTTGTATATACACACATATTACTTGTGTAGAAAACTTTAATTGTTCATACATTTACTAATGTTGCTTTGACATATTTCAAATTGACATATTTAAAGTTAATTGTCATTTTTATGTTTATAAAGTTTCCAATAAATTATTACTGTTGGTTCATTATTGACATTTTAATAATGAATCATATTTACTATTATCTTTCATTCATATCAAGTTATTATTTCTATTATTATTCTTGCATCATTGACAAATAAAAGTTTACACAAAATTATCATCAAACATTGCAGTTATTTTCATCATCAAATTTTACAATCACATATCTCTCATATCAATTTCATCATTTACCATATTATTTATCAAAGTACTAATCTATGGGTGTCTGCAGCATGACTTTGGTAAATGGGGACTTGCCATGCTACAGATCACTGTAAGCTTTTAGTTTTTAGACGCTATTGTCAAGGTTAACCAACACCTGAAACTGTAACACTGTGCCATTGTGTGATTAATAGAGTACTTGGCGTTAAAGAATTTAGAATTTAGAAAGTGACTAGTTGTAATTATGGTCGAATTGTACTGCTATTAACCACTGGCTATTTTCCCTTCATAAAATTCTTATGATGATTAAACATCATAAACATCTATAATAGCATATACAATGTACATACTTGAGTTATTTCAACATCAACATACACAAGTTGCATTAAAAAAGTATTATAAAGAATCTCCTTTACATCTTAGTCAAACATAGGTATCATCTCATCATATTCAATATCAGAATTACATTCATTTGATTACTTTCAATATAAATATAAACAAGTCATTGTAACAAAATACTTTTCAAAAATCTCCTTCAGTCACATTAGTTAAATACATCCTGGAATCATATCATATTGTTGTCTGAGTAGTTTTCATTATAAACATGAATAGTTTATAAATACAAAGTGTTTTAAAAATCTTGATACATTTTAATCTAACATACATGGCACATTCTACCAATGTTGTATTCAAATATGGACATAAACCAGTTATATCAACAAGGTAGTTTAAAGAATCTTCCTAAATCAGTTTGGTCTCATATCAGTATTCTATTATCATTTGTTTTACATTCATTTAGTCATTTCAATATAAGTATAAACAAATTACAATAACACAGTATTGTAAAGAATTTTTCTCATTATTTTAATCTCCTATTTAATCACATATTCATCTTACTGTCAATATTATAATTCTTCAACTAGGCCTATTATTTGTTTAATATTAAATGACCTATTTAACATTCTTTTATTTAAATATCATCTCTACACTTTCTTTATTTATTTTTATACAACCCCCCTATCATTAGAGTTATATTGTTTCAATTGCTGTTTATTTATTATTATTTCTAAGTATTTTTTAGTGAACAGCTAAGTTTATAGTTTAGTTTTCTGAGCAAATGTAGTTATCCGAGAGCACTGATTTAAATTTTTTCTTTTTATATTTAAAGTTTGAGAAGCATGAGATATTATAGTATCTCATCACATAGTTTACAAAGTCCTCCATGTCTACATCAATGTTTTCACCCCCCATCATATTATTTTCAACTTCCTTTTGTTTGTTTAGGCCCCAATATTTATTTATGATCTCCATCTCAAACTTGAAGAACTCATTCAATTCTTCTAACCTATTACTGATTGTTTTTAATTTTTTATTTTCTTGACATTTGAAGTCATCTACTACACTTTCAAAATTAAAGTTACCAAGTGCTAAGGTTTTGTTTATTTGTTCCACTTTGTTATCTAATACTGTGTTTAGATACCCTATCTGGTTTTCCATTTCATCATTTATTTTAGGCCTACTGATTTGGTTATTTAGTTCATAGCCTATCTCACTTGGTATTGCATTTGCTTTTAAGTGTTCATCTAGCTCGTACTCAACAAAGTCTTCATTTACTTTCTTAGTTTTATTGACAAAGTTGTCTTTAGTACTCCCTATCCTATCATCAACTTCTTTTATGTGTTTATTCATTTTCATATTAGATTCATTGTTCAGGTCTATTACATCATTATTTACTTCTTTTACCTCAACACTTTTTTCATCTAACCTTACATTTATTTCATCAAGTTTAGCATTTATTTCATTAGTTATTTTTAGTAGCAAATCTACTCTCATGTTATCGTCATCATTTAAGTTCATCTTATTATTATTCATTGCTTTCATCTTACTACTTGATCCCCCTAGCTTAACATTAATCTGCTCCAGCTTGGTATTTATGTCATTATTTACTCCTAGCAGCACGTTTATTTTGTCTGCTAACACCCTCTCCTCAGCATTATTTATTCCTATAGGTTCCTGCCTATCTTTATTCTCTACTCCATTTATTTCATCTACATCACTATCTTCCTTTGATTCACCATCTTTATTAACATCTACTTTTACTTGTTTGTCTCAGGCACGGATTTAAGGGGGGGGCGATGGGGGCGATCGCCCCCCCCCCCCCAAACGGAAAAAAGCAAAAAATGTACCTACACGCTTAGAATAAAATGTTAATAAAATATTTGATTTACCGTCATGAAAATAACATTAGAAATTGTTACCGTCTTAATAATATTACAGTATATATAATATTCGGATGTGTAGTCTGAGTTAGTAGAAAGGAGAATTTCCGAGTCGTCGGTTGGTGATTGGTAGGCATATACAATATTTTCGCCGGCAACACTGCGTGTCTAGCGCCGACGTAGTGGCGAGACGCCGAGACACTGATTGACAGACGACATTGATTTGATAGTTGAGTTATTATATTAATGGTTGTGTAATGAATGTGTTAAATGTAACTCTACACAGTTAACTATGTTTAACTATGTCCAAACTATGATTAAGTTGTTGCTCATTAAACTGTTTCCATAAAATTTTAACAATACAACATTCCAATGGAATCCATTTTATTATTTAATAGTTGTGATATTAAATGTATATACTTAAATGCTATTTCGAAGTTGTACAATTTATTTTGAAATTACATCAGGAAACTACCCCAGGGGTTCTAAGAAGTATCAATGGTAATACCTATGGCAATACCAATTTGACAATTAATTGTTTATACTAGTGTCATTAATCAGCTGTTGGAATAAATTTATGCCAAACTTATTTTCGATTACAGAACTTAGGTATTCTTCTATATTTAAACCCTAAAAACACCCCCCAAACTGCTAAAAACAATACTTCTAGGACTGTTAAACTGTTAAAATAGAAAAAATTTTCCGGGGGAGGACCCCCGGACCCCCCGCCTTACTGGGGGGTATTCCATACCCCCCAGACCCCCCGACAGGTTCGCCCCCCCCCCCAATTCACTGCTCTGGATCCGTGCCTGGTTTGTCTAACTTACTTTCAAGTTGATCTATTCTCTTATTTATATCTTTCTTAACCTCATCTAGTTTCACATTATTTTTCCTATTCATCTCTACCATATCAGTATTAATCTTGTCAAATTTATTATCAAAATTCTCACTCATACTATTTAATTTAGTATTCATACTTTCATTCATGCTGTTTAGTTTAGTTTCCACATTTGTATTTATTTTTAACAACATGTCCATTATGTTGGACAATGTATCTTCCCTACTTGATTCTGGTCTAGCTTCATCGTTTTCGGTTTTGTTTTTGTTTAACTTAATTTCCCTGATAACACTCAGAGAGGTATCTGAATCCTCAGAATCCAACTCTGAGTTTTGGACTATATCAACATCAGCCATTATTATAAATTATAATTTAATAAATTCAAAATTATTACTCTAAACAGTTTTTTCTTTTACTCAAATGAATTCTGAATTTAAATTAAAAAGAAATATTTTCTTATTATTTTTTCTCTTTTTTTTTTTTATATTTAATTTAGTTTAAATCAAATGTATTAAAATGTGTTTAATTCATTATTCATATCATACAGCTTAACCTCTAACACTTTTCAATTACTTAACTCAATCAATTGACTAAACTAAATGAAAATTACATGAATTCAGCATTCTTTACTAATTGTTGACAAATTATTATGATTCTTTATTTTAAATATTTTTTGAATAGATTAAAATTTAATACTTATACTACATCGTCTCACGTTGTCAGCGCCATTCTGTAACCTTTTGCCTTTAAGAGGTCGTTACATTAATTACTTTTACTTTTATTCAATTTATTCAATTAAATTTTTTAATAAATTAAATTTTCTTTAAATTATTTTTATGAGATCTCTTTTTTCTTTCTCAGGGTCGTGATAAGAGGTAAATCGGTGAGACGATATAGTATAATGAAACAAAATAATTGCTTTTTACAAAATGTTTTTTTATTACATATTATTAAAATTTAAAATCTTTACTCAATTCACTCAAAATCTGACAATAGCAATTCAAAGATTCTAATCTACTTCATTTAGTGAAATTATATTAACATGAATTTCTTAAGTTAACTGTAAACTTAAACTTATCTGTATAAATTTGTAGCTGAGTCCAAGTTATTTGCTGTTGCGCGATTTTTTATTTAATTTAAAGAACTACTTGATTAAAAACGCACAATTTAAAGACTTTTAGTTTAAAACTTGTTTTAACTTATTTAAAAATATTGGTAAATGTGACTTTATTAGTTCAATTGCCCACGCGGTCTATAAAGGCCGAACTACCGACACATGTTGATGGTCTTCTGATCTAAGATGGACTGGCTGAGAAGCGTCTCTCCATCAAGGGACTCAATTTTTACCCCTACTTCTTCTTCCGGCATTATTCCCCTCTGGGTTCAAGACTATCGGTCCTTCCGGTTTTGCCACGAGGTAGCAAACCCATATAGTATACTGTTCTCCCCGTATTGTGCTGCATTCTACGGGCATTTTTGGAATTACATGTCCCATTTTGATTGGTTCCCTTCCGGGACTGACTTTTGCGTCTTTCTACTGCGCTAGATCCGGGGTGTGGCCTATGGAACATTCTAGTCGACTCATCGAGTCCTGTCTCACGCCAGCTTCGTTTTATCTTTGTTGACTGTTATGTCTGAGACATTCCCATATGTTTTGATAATTCTTGGAACAAGCCCACCCATCCTGTTTCGAACAAAGGGTTTTGTTTGAGGGGACATATTTCTGTCTCCACGTCTACCCAACTGGCGTCTTTCTCACGACAATTCTCTAACATAATTTTGACCTTCCTTATTTCTTCAAATTAAATATATCCTTTTCCTTATATACAATAATTTTATTATTTATTTATTTTAATTAATTTACCTATCAATTTGGTGGACCTGTTACACCTGACAGTAGTTTGGCCTCATAAACATGTATGTTCGGGGTAGTTTAGACTTACTTAGTCTACCAGTTTGACCTCAGCAATTCACACAGTACTTTGGTCTCAGTTTTTTATATGAGTAAAGTAGTTTGTAGTACCGTGCAAAGCAGTTTTTACGCTCCACTGAAAATAAGGAGGGCTACTAAATTATTGAACTTCTAATCAAAGCTTACTGTAAAATCACGGGTTTTGACAAAATTTGACTCCTAAAACGTTTGAAATTTAAAATTGATTTATATACCACACTTATTATACCCAACAATTGAAGAGTTTGATATAAAAGTGGGGCTAGGTACGCTTAAAGAACTGAGGACAACTATAAATAATGTATTTTACTAAATAGCTGTAACAAGTGTTTAGCACCCTAACAATTTGCTTTACGTGGTCTATTATTCAATAAAATGCCAAACATTTAAAAATAACAATGTATTTTGTACAGTCAATTGAAGAATAAAACAAAATAATGCTAAATGAACCATACAAAAATATTTTTATGTTAAAGTAGAATAATATATCCAACTGTCAATTAAACTGTATTTTGATTAATATTTATTGTACGGTTTTTACAATTATTTTTAACTAAATAACATATCATTTAACATATTATGTATTGTACAAAGGTAGTGTAAGTACTGTAGCACATACAATAATAAGTTTTCTTACTAAGACAATTCCAACATATAAGTAAAAAAGCATGACAATTGAAGTAAAACTATATAACAACAAATTCTTAAGGCAACTAATTACCTCAAAACTACAGTAATTAAAAAAAATAATTGCATATTTAATACTACACAGAACATAGTTTACTGAAGTACAACTTAGAACATAGTTAACTGAAGTACAACTTATAATAATGCAACAAACATATTGAAAATGAAGTAACCCCTAAATATTTTCTTAAACACCATATAAATAACAGTGACAGGGGATATAGTAACTCAGCAGCCATCTAATTAGTTCCTATGTGTAGGTTTGTTATAGTTTTGTAGTAGTTAATTAATTCCTAATATTGGAATAGTTAATTACAAAAATAATATAAAAATGCATAACAAATAAAAATAAATAACAACTGTGTACAACAATTTTACAAGCCAACTAATTTACTAAAACTAGACGAGCTGGTTGAAAACATGTAATTAATTGAATAGATAGTATGATACATGAACGTAGTACATCTTGTAAAAATGTGGCAAACATATTAAAAACTTTTTTTATAAATGTTCACAAATTACCAATAAAAACATTTTATTACTTTGACATTTTTATAGCCAAGTCCATTACGATGACTACCCAAGTTGATCAGTGTAACTGCCACAAGTTGATCACGAGCTCCCAAATTAGGTCAGTGGATACTCAAGTAATTGAACATGCATTAAATTAATACAAAACCAAACCGATCAGAACATCTTATTTCAGCAATATAATAATAGTTGAACAATTTTACTTCAATACACAAGTAACGTAAAAAAATGCAAATTTCATACAGTATAATAGGGTCTACTTATACTGAATTGATAAAAAATAAGTGCAATTGTAGGCTACGAATGTTAAGGTGATCGATTTTGGTAAACTTAAGCTTACTTTAATCGATCACCGTTATATTTGTTCAGTTTATAATAATATTGTATTAAATTCATCTACCAACACATACTATGCTAATTAAGAAAACTGTTTTAAATTAGTATTTTATTAATTCTCTTCGCATTGCACAATGTTTAAATATCACTTATGTCAAGTTTTACCGTCCTAAGTCTTCTCATTGGTTGTTCAACGGAATACATCGGGAGTGGTACGAGGTTCCCAAACACTAACTCGCCCCATGACTTCAAGTCACAAAAGGATTGCCGCTCCGCCCCGCCCTGTCCCCCGGCTGTCATATTTTTCTGTCCTTATTACCGTTTAGGTAAAATATTTGCTTCAAAGTTACTTTCTTATAAAATTACAAATAAATGACCTAGCATTTTTCTACCACAACATTAATGAACTATAATAAATTAATAGTTACGACTTAACATTACTGTATTTATATTTTTAAAATAAAACAAAGGCCAATAGTGACAGTGACTTATTATAGAATTACTTATTGCTTTGGTCAAGCCGGAATTATTGAATTAATATTTTAATTAATTGTACGCATTCGTTAATGTAGTTTAAATAATTTATTTCATAAAAATGTTGTATATAGAGATTATTACAGTATTTTTCATGACATAATAAATATTGTGCACTGTCATTACGAATAAAAATGTTATGCTTTACTTTGTTAGTTAGATTATATCAGGAACCACATGGGAACGCACATTTTAATTTAAACGAAATAAGCCATTCAAAAGTAATTAGACTAACTCTAAGTGAGTAAATCAGTCTGTAAAATAATACTGATATCAGTCGTCGTAGGCCTACATTGCATCCATCGATGTTAAATTAAATGAAGGAAGGTTTTTATGAATGAAGTAGTACAATCCATCCGCGACTAAGAAGTTCGAGGTTTCGCCACTTGGATCTCACGAATCACCGCATATTTTGGCAATAAATTAACATGCAGGCATTTGCGCGGTCCAACATTGCGGCTACAGATTTAAAGATATCGATCTGAAACCAAAACTAAATTGAAACCAGATACATTTCTGACTAAAATCGCTTTTTAAAATTTCGATAACAGCTCTAGTTTTATTTTGGCACTAGTTTGAATATTGGGTAACTTCAATAACCAATAAAATCGAAATGAAGGAGAATTCGAAAATTCTAAAAAGCGATTTGAGTCAAAAATGTCTTTATCTTTAAATAGATGTTTCATTTATAATTTTACGACAGTAAATAAGGGCAGTATCTTGGACCGCGCAAAGCAGTTTTTACGCTTCTCAGCGCGGGGGTTTAGAGCCCTCTTAAGACACCAATGCTAGATATATGGGCCAATTCGTGGGGTGAATGAGTTTGTATAAACAAGTGTACACATTGTTACTAACGCAGCTCCACTATTTCTTAGAAATAGCCATATATTAATAACCCGTAGCCAAGGAAAATAAGGGGCCTACATCTTTACGTGGAATCCGAACCACAAATTATTTATCTCATTTTCATCTGATTGATAACCTTCATAGTCAGTTTTCTCCCTACACATTATCCGGATCCTGACTACCATTCAACATGAACACCCCAGAATTATATAATAGTTTCACTGCCAATGTCAAATATTTAATGTACTCCGTTTCGATTTAAAGAGTACCGAGCATAGAACATAACACCTACTATCTTCACAACACTTTTCCCCCGTAGCTAGGTTACAGCACTGTGCCACTAGTGATAAAATAAGTAATGTATTAATAAAAAATACCAACAACTACATATGTCTGGATTTAAAAGTGATAAATATTCGTTCAATTGATTTTTGTACGATTTTCCTGTCATTTAACTTTAATTTTACACGTGTGTATTTTTCACTAATACCTCCGTAACACTAACTGATTACAATACAAGAGCAAAATGTACATATATCATGATTATTTTCTTAGTACCTTTGGTCAAATTATGGTAAGCGTGGCTTACCTGAATCGATCACCATAATATTTGTATATTTTTTACTTTTGTCTAAAAAAGTTTGTGTCGTGTGTCGTTCGGTTTTATTGTGCAATCAATGCATACGTAACCTACATCTTAGATTGTTATCAAGTAAATATTTAAATTAAGGCAAGATTCACTATGATTAGTATTTTAGAAGGAATGATTGTGTCTGGTTTGGTATATATTTCTGTAACATAAGGATTACTCTCTGAAATTAAAACTACTATGCAAGATAATAATAAACCCTCAGAATCAACCTTATTATTTCTATTTTATTCATACAATGTTTTAATTTATTAAACTATTATAACTTTATTAAACTTTTTACGTTACATCACTACCACTATTTTTTTATCGCAATGGTTAGGTTAGGTTAGTTGGTTATTTAAATTGATTACAAACTGGTAAATCCGATGATTGACTTACCGCCCAATGCGCTATTGGTGTGTAAGTTCTTGAAAAGCGATAAGATAAGGCCAGCGATATCGGATTCCCAGCACATAAGGAATACGACAGTGGACGTAAAAATTACTGTGGGACAGTTTTTAGAACAATAGAATATCGATCAAGTGGTAGTGAATTAACGGAAACAAAACAAAGTAGTGGTAGTGACTTAATGGAAAATATCATATTATTTAGTTACATAATATAATAGAGTAACTACAATTGGACACAACTGTTATCAAGATAATAAATAACTAATATCTCATTGGTTATTCGAGGTATTATTTATTAGAGAGTAATTTTGCTATGTATTAGAGAGTTGTCAGCCAAGTAATCAGGAAATGTTGGTACAATGGGGGAAAGTCTGCATAAATAATTAAATTATTTACACGCTTGCAAATCAATTAAGCACTTGCTTGTATTTAATGAATATATTGTTGACCTATTCTATATTAGTTATTTTGTAAACATTTCTCTTATTGAGTAAACATTTGCCATAGTGTTGTAATGAACAGTGAACAAAATGTATAAAGAAAAACCTTAGGTTATGATATTGTACCTGTGCTATATAGTGTAAAATACACATACAATACTACTGAAAGAGACATTATGTTACAATATTTTTAATTGAATGACTATGAATATCGCTATTACTTTGTTTATTGTACCATTTAAGGAATCATCAATAATGTGTATTTAATATTTAAAATTTCCATTCGTTAAAAATATAAGTAACTGTATGCTATGCTATTAGGATTAATAATAGTTTGGCTCAAAAGATATCTTTATAAATAGAAAAGTCATGCTGCCAACGTTAGAAACATCTTTTTAACATTTTTTTAATACTATTAAAGTTATTAATGTGTTTTATACTTTGAGTTTTACTTGTTTTCATAAAACATCTTACCTAAGGTAATAATTAAGATAATATTAATATCTTAAAAATGATATATATAATAGTGGAGGGGTAAAACCAAATGCGGTAATAATTAAAGTTGAAAGCTAAACGTAGACACACAATATATTCCGCAATAAAGAACTGCATATTTTCAGAAGTGAAAGTAGGTCTACTTATAATTCACGTAAAGGAAGAACATTATTCATAGACTTCGATAAAACTCTTTGTTATATTTTTCAAAAGTTAAATAATAAATCAGCTAGTAAAAATGTTTGTTTTTTTTTTTATCAAAACAACATTCCTTAATTGTTTAAATGAATATATTTATAAAATTTTACACTTATATAATTATATCAAAACCACTTCAAAATACATCGTTCAATTACTGTACAAATCTTCAGATATTTAATTTTAAGATCGAACTTACTTTTAAATTCTGTCCACAGTCAAAAGGCTGAACTGGGAGACAAGATAAGGTGCTGGAATCTTCGTTAGTTACTTAATTAATTTTACACAGCTGCTGTAATGTTTGTTAATTAAAGTTACTCGTTGTTAACGGAGACTTCATCATTTAACTGATAAAGAATCGTGTTTCGGTCGTATTTTGAGTAAGGAGCCACCTTTAATAAACCTTCATCTACACGACAGATCTTGTTACACTAATCTCTTTAAAAATTATTTTAAATCAGAAGGCATTTTGCCTTTATATTCTCCTGACTACAACTTGTTTCCAGCTATGACTACCCGCATAGATCCCCTTTACGTTTTTTTTTTTTTTTTTTTTTTTTTTTTATCTTTGGTACATTGCAACATTAGTGAAATGTGCCTACAGTTATGACATTTCTTTCTGTTACTGGTTTTCAGAATGGGTCACTGTATAGTTGAAGTTATAATGTCTAACCATTCTCTTATATAACCTCAGCCATAAGGTCAACAACTAAATATTTTTATCCATATTGATGTGATCATGTCTACTGTTACCTAATCTATTATTTTTAATTATTTTTACAGCTTCTTTCACTTACCTCATCACTCTTCTTATACTCTCTTTATTTTTACCTTCTAGTCGTAATGATCCACATTACGTAGCTTATTAAAATTGTGGGTCCCAAAATCTTCCTCGTCCTCGGCAACTTCCCTCCTCTTTCTTCCACCACACCCTTCTCTCTAACGAAATGATCTTTTACTTTTCAATAAGTTGAAAAAATCATTCTTACTTTCACTTGTATTCCCCTTCATAACGTAGTTCCACTCCATATAATTCTCCTTCCTCTCACTCACCGTGTTATTTGCTTATCTTATAGGTATTTATTATTTTTGCTTACTTCTATTGTTCTCTGGTAGAATTATCTTCTAAATACGGTGTTTTTTGTATTTTATTTATTTTTTTGTATACTATAACTTCTCTTCCTCTTTGTGATACCTGTATTTCAAATGCAATTTATGTTTATTCTTTATGTTTATTATTATATTTCATACTAATCATTTTGTTAGCTGATTTTTTTGTCAAATAGTTGCAATATTTATTATAAGTTAAAAAACACTCAAAACGAAAGACCTACGCTTTTTATTTATTTTCGTTTGTTTGTTTTATTGTTTGGAATCTCTAATAACTTTTATTTTCCTTTAGTAGTTATCAGCTGCTTTCATGTAATTTATTTTATATGTTTCATATCACACGTTAAGCCCTGCGTATTTCTGGTTGTATACGCTAATTGCATTTAGATATAGTAAACATCCTACTAACAAAACGTAGCCATAATAGCATTAATTTTCATTTATGCTTATGGAAAGAAATACGTTATTACTAGCTTATTATCAGAATAACTATCATTTATTTTTAATCGGAAGTAAAAGAGTATACAGTTTTTTTCAGTTCTAGTATTTAAGAAATTTATACTTTTAGTTCGAAAAACATGACATATTTAATAAAGAATAAATTATTATCACATATATTAGTATGATTAATCGTTTTATATTGCAAACCCAACCAACAGTTATAATTTACATTAATACACGAAATAAATTTTCTTTGGAGTCTTCTTATTAATAAACATTATTTTCTATAAATTTCAGACTAAAAACTACAACTAAGATCTTTAATTTTATTGTCTTATTCTGAAGAAAAATACATATTTCATTATTACGTAACTTTGTGAAGCTGAAATAAAAGGCATAAAAAACTTTACCTTGAGATATTAGCTCTTTTGTGAGCTTTAAAGTTGTAAGGCTTCATTGATTAAGGCAAAATTAGCTTTAATATTATCACAACATTCATAACAAAATTTTCTAATAAACACTATATAAAGAGTTAATAGTTTCTCTATGATTATTTATTCAGGGACCTCTCTCCTTACACTCAACTTTAACCGAATATAGCCGAGAAGTTACGATAGTATAAGTTTACTTCATAACACAATATTCGGAAAACGTATTTGTAGATGAATTCCTCCCACATTAAATAAACCCTTTATCAAAGTAAATATCATAGTTTCTTTACATATACAGACTGTATAGTGTTCGTTGATTAGTATTGATTGTTACATTTTGGAAATGTATATTAATTTTAAAATTTCAAAAGAAAATCAAAATATTTTACATTTGAAGAATATTTTAAATTATAAATGTTCAACTATTTAATTGATTTTAAATAAATAAGTCCTAAGTTACGTATTTAGGAATCTATTTTCACTTCCGTTAATTGTCATCATGAAATCAGCTACAAAAAAAAGTATGCATTAATAATAAACAATAATGTTTCCCAGGAGGTCGTAAAACATATGTGGTCACATTCGACGTAATCCTGGGGTAGCCAGGCCACATTCAGCACCACCGCATTAGTTCCACCACTGCAGTTCTGTCAATTTAGCAGCCACAAACATACCTCTTATTGAAATTTTAATTTGAGATACGTAAAATCTTTTGTCATTTTAACTGTATATCTACGTTTAATCCGATTCGTGAATTAAAAAAATTCCCTAGATCCATGCAAAGTATTATCATTAACTACTATAAACTAGTATCATTACAATTATGAACGAGTGCAGTTCATTATGTTCATATTCATTATGTCAATATTCATTATGTTCATTATGTAGTTAATGGAACATAATGAAATTTCTGGAATACTAATTTAAAAGCGAGATATAGGGGACTAACACTTCACTAAACGTTACTTATAAAAGACCGTTATACTTACTTAGCAGAATGTATAAAACATGTAAACAGCGTAAATAGATTTTAAAATTATTCGCAGTGAAATATAATTAATTATTTTATCATGAAATACGTAGTAATTCAATAATATGATTAGAATTAAAAGGTAAATTCGAAATCAAAATAATATGGAACTAAATTAAATATCCAATAAACTATAAAATAAAGAAACCATAGTAATAGTGTTTGAAAAATACGAACAGATACTTTAAAATAATTTTTATTTTAAGGGCTAAATATTCATTTGAGTGATGCATCCTACATGGTACTTCCTGAAAACGTTTTGAATATTTAACTTCACTGAAACGCTCAGGGAAAGGAATAAACCACCTTCCTTTTAATAGAAAAATAAATAAACACTAGTACCTAAATTCCGCTTCAATAGTTTACTTCACATATATTTGTATAATAATTTGATTTATAACTATTATATCTACACGTGATCTAGTTAGAAAAGTGGTTAATTGTAAAGTGGGCACAGAATTAAAAATTATATTGCAAGATAAAAACAAATTCCTAGGAATGCTAGCAACTTCCTAACAATCTTTAATAAAGGATGTTGTATTGGGAAGATAAATGAGTATTCAACTTGTCAATTACAAAAAAAACTGACGAATATTACTTGGGTCGGATTCTACACAGAGCTTTAGGTTACTTTGTTTCTCTAAATATTGGACTCTTTCTTACGAATAATCAACCTTAGTTGATAGTAAAGACTACGAATGTTCATCTGCATTCATTACACCAATTTATTTATTATCCTCATAATATTTATTAGCTTCAAAAGTATTGTAAAGATTCTTTTACCGACAACAGCCTGTAAATTAGCTCTAAATGGTGAACTAAAATCGTTGTCAACTTTCAACTTATAAGTAACGGTTAAATTTTAAATAATGTAGTTTTAATATTTGCGTAATACGTGTTGGTAGTCAACCAACAAAAAGCTATTACAGAATAAGAAGAAAATTTACAAATATTATGATCGATGACTAGTGAACAGCGTTTACTATCCTCAGACTTAGGAGATTCCCTATGGCATAGTTTTCTTTATATGTACATATTTTGTTGTAAATTTCTCAGAATTGAGGAGACTGGTAAAAGTGATTTATCTAAATAAGTCGCAATATTAATTTTACTTATATTTTAACAAATTCGTATTTTCTTATATTTACATGTTTTGTAATTCAAAAGTAATTACATTATTTTACCAAAAGCATTGTTTGACGTTTAGTTAAAATTTATGCTCACATTTATCAACTCTAAGTAATTTAAACTCTTTTAAAACATTAAACTATTATTATTATTTTTTTTTTATTATCAGGGTGCCAAAAGTAAATATATGGACGAATATTGCATTTGAATAAATGTTATGAATATACACGAGGAAATGTAGTCACTGCTATAAACTAAGGCTGGATACTCCTTGCAAAGTGCCATAAATTATTAATAGTCCAATAAAACATAAATAGCTAGTGATTATCATATGTTCCCTTTTATGACTTTCACTAGGATATATCTGAGAACGTTTAGCTTGCTAAGCTGTAACTACTTGCTGACCAGCTTTTTTAATGATGTAGATTTAATGATTCTTATTCAAAATTTTGAAATAAGATTCTTAATACACATTGTGATGTTGCAATAATGATTTCACAATAGTTATCAAGAATCTCAACTCAGTAGGTATCTGCAATCTCCATTTTGTCGGTTCATTGCATCTTCATTAAGCATATTTATTTCCTGTCACCCTATATGTCATTAAATGTCCCAGTATTTTTCTAACTCTCCCTTTTTTCCATCAACAATTCCTTCCGTGGTCAACCTCATTGTTCTCTCCTTCCCTCAAAAGAGATGTCATATTCAGTTTCTCTCTTTTTTCTTGTAGAAATCTTCTTTATATCCTTTTATTTCTCACCTTGTCCTTCCATTTAGTGTATACAGTTCAAATGACTACTCTCTCCAATATATTATGTTAACTCAATTAACTATTATGTTAATAGTTTTGAGTTTTTGCTAATTTTGGTTCTATTTGGGTGCAAGCAATTATTATATTCTGTAATTCTTTTGTGTAACTCATGGAAGTTTTTAAAATTACCAGTAAATAATAGTCTTTCATTCTATGAGTAAGTTGTGCTTATTTAATCTAGTAAAGTTTACTATTGTTGAAATTTTTTTATATATGTTAAGGAGGTATATGAGTACAACTACCTTTAAATAATTAAAAATACCAACAGTATTTGTCTAATAACTAGGAAAGCTCTGACATTTAATTTTCTTTTTCTTTTTAGGTATGTGGATGATGGATTACTATTTCAAGTATAGTCATTTTGCAGTATGGTAAGTATTTATTGCAGAGACTCTGTCGTATTTTTTAAAACATTTTTTAAAGATATTCTCTTACTTTTGTATAATTTATTTACTCGCACGTATAGCCATGGACAGTGTTATATTTACAGTAGTAATAATTGAAGACCTTTTCATCATCAACGCCACTATTATTGGTTGCATTCATAACATTTCTGGACTAATCACGATATACAAAAATGCTGTAATATTTTAGGGATATTATATTATTGTGGATCAACGCTATATAACTATTTACAACGTCCGAAATACATTAAGTTTTAGGTTAGGTATACTATGAGACTTGTTATAGAATACTGAAATATACTTAAATTACCAAGCATTGAAACCTTACGAGATCCTTAAAAAATACTCTGAAAATATGGATAATAAAAGATAAGTTATTTTAAAATAATTAAATTCTGTAAACCAATAATAAAAAATAATAGACACAATATACTATCGATATCCATTAATTCGTGTATTTTTATTTATAATTTAACCTTATTAGGGGAGTAAAAAAGCTCATTTGATAGTGTTATATCAACTATTGATAAATTACAAAAAATCCATTTTGCATTCATAATTTTAACTTGAACGTGATTTTACATTTTAGTTAGTTAATTATTTTCATAAAATTCATACATGGAAATCTAAATCCGAACAAAAAGTACACTTTTTACGAAAATTTTATTTTTGAGTTTTTAAACAGTCTGAAATAAATCCTTTTATAATCTTGAGTCAAATATTTTTTCCACAATTTATGGATTTTTTACAAAATCTACAAAATTGAAATAATAGCAATAACATGGTTTGGAGTTGTAGGAAACGCTATCGTAAGTTGAGGGTTTGAGTAAGTGGGCGGGCTTTTGTTACTTGTAGGGATATTGCCTCACCCACCCGCCCATCCACATACAAGGATATTGACTCACCCACCTATGTATGTATTGTGGTATCGAACCAGAAAATGACCTTCTTGAGGAATTTACAATGAGATTTTTACAACATCAACTCTAAAAAAGCTTGAGTCTGAGGTCCTTTAGGAATAGGTCTCGTACTCCCGCCCACTTACTTAAGTACACAGGTATTAACCCCACCTGTCCATACACGATCAGTGGTATATTATACTACTTTTAGTTCTTTAGCATTTTCTATCATGTTTGTTATAGGGTCAAAACAAGTTTAATATAATACTGGCTTCTTATTATAAAAAAAAAAAAAACATTTCTTGTCAAAAGTACTTTATTGTGACTTTGATAATTACTAAAAATAGTGTTAGCATACGTTTTTAGTGTATGCAATTTGTATCAGATGTGAAGGAACTGCTCAGACACCAGTGTGTAAAACGTGTAAACGCGGCTATTTCCGTCTGTGATGTTCTCCGCGTGGTCTACTAATAATACAGCGTCTGTTAAAACATTGCTGTGTATAATTAGCTTCTACCACACGCTGGATGTCGAGTTTATTAATTAGCTAACTAGAGGTACATTTAAAATATTCTCTTTGTACTAGATTATGTTCAGTTACTTACTTGTAGCCAAGTTGTTTTCCATTTATAGTTTCCTTCATTTTGTGTAAATTTATTACATTTTAGGTTCGAGAACATTTCAATGAGTTTACTTGGATTTTTTTTATTTGTTATTTATTTATTTTTTTTTTTTTTAAAAAGAAGAGGCCGATCCTCTTTCTTAACCTTACACTGCCCATTCCTCACAGACTATTGTCTGTGTGAGGAACTTATTCAGACTGAGTAAGGGGGCGAGCCAGTACAGTAGAAGGTGAATATTACTGATAAATCTGTCAGTCCAGGCCGGTTTCGAACCAGCGCTATCTCTAACCCAAGCTCAAATTTCTGACGCCTTAGACCGCTCGGCCACTTTGAGCTTACTAGGAGCATAGTGTAGGGGTTAGGTTAGGTTAGGTTAGATTATTTTATAGTACCACGTAATGTCCACGATATTACGTATTTTTAATAATGTGACACATTTTGAGGCTTTTAAGTTAATGTGAGTAAATTTATATTATGCAGAAGTTAATTTTTATTATATTGATTTTTTTACTATATATTATACTGAGTTTATATATCACCTGCATTTCGTAATTTTTTAAAAATATTTGACACTGTGCATTTTCAAATGTTAATTCTTCACCGCTCATAATTACTCGACACATTATATGACGTTGATTCACGTGATTTTTTATTTTTACTATTTTTTATTTTTTTAAGACAGCTGTGCAATTATAACAATAAAAATAGGCTACATATTTTAATGGCTACACTATGTGAAAACATTATAATTTTGTCATATGATATTTTCCTCATAGAATACATTTGAATAGATTAAACGTTAAAAAAATATAATATTAGTAATGATAAAGATAAACCTTCGGTGAGAGAGCTTAAGATAGTTTACCTTGAAATATGGTTTTATTTTTTAAACAATTAAAGCGTTTAATTCGAAGGATAATGAATTTTACGGATAAAAAAATTACGAATTGTTGATCTATTAGGTAAATATAAGATTTTAAATTTCGCTACTATATTGCATTAATTTATTGTATCTTTGATAGGTGAGTGAGTAGTCACTCATCTAACGGGGTAATCAACTTTGTTTAGCACCTATGATAAAATTAGGCAGCCGCCCATGATTTTCTTCGGTATCCACCTGAGTTTTCACCGTGATCAACTTGAGTAGTCACCCGTGATCAAGATAGTTAGCCACACATGATCAAATTGGTTAATACTTGTGATAAACTTGGACTGTAATGAACTTGGGTAGTCCACCTATCTACCTGTATAGCCCTGAACGTGGGTTTAGGAGCATGGATGCATCTACAAAAGCAAAACCCCTTATTGAAGCATGCATGTTTAACAGCTCGTAAAAGACCCTCAAAAGTGGCGATAAAATATCCAACAATTGACTACTGTTTGAGGATTTTTGATTCTTGACATTTTCTCGAATTACAAACAGTACATATAATAATAATAATAATAAATGTTTATTTCCAAAACAAATCTACAAACATTACATACATACATGCATAATATTCCATAAATATGTTTCGAAAATATAGACCTCCAAGGCTAAGCCTGTTTGGAGGTACAGAAACATTCCTATTAATACACATTTGTGGCTATGAACAATGAATAAAATTGCAAAAAAATAAACAAAACAATTTTATTAAAGAATTATTTTCGGAAAATTTCTAATATCGAAAAGTCACTTTTGTACATAAATAATATAAGTAGTACTGATACATTAAATAGTTTTTCAACCTGTGTCAGTGTTAATATTTACGTTGTAAGCCAGCAAACACCGCTTCTGTCCCTTGTGTATTTGTAAAGCCTACACGTCGTTCCATGTCTGTTCCCAGAGTGGGGTAGGTTTAGTAAGTAACCTCACGACCATCACGTTCAACGTTGTAAAGACTCAGATGCCTTTATTATGATCCAAAAAGTGGTAATTATGTACAACAAATTTGAAAAACTAGAAAAACCTTACAAATAAATTATTAACTATACGAAATAAAATAACGTTTTCCTAAATTCTAATAATAATAATAATAATAATAATAAAACTTTTATTGCATTAGGACAATTATAAACATTGTATTACGAAAGTCATATTTTTTAATAATTTGCCATCCATTCTAACAATTCACCCTTTCAAACATACATATATTGACAGACACCCAAATTCCCACTCATCGCCAATTGAACCTCTTCAACTTCACTTGTGTTATTGATTTTGATTTTCCCCCTCCTAGTTATGTGCAAAGAATTCGTCTATACTATAAAATGCTTGTTTTGAAAGAAACTTCTTGAGACGACTCTTGAACGCCTTGGGCGTTGTAGCACTTTTGATAAATTCTGGTAACTTGTTGACTATACGAACGCCCATCTGTGAAGGCAGGCGTTCATAGACTACCGTTCTATGACGACCAGTTCGGTAGTTGTCCCTGCCTCTAGTGTCGTATGTATGTATATCTCTGCCTCTTGTGATAGTAGTCTTGTACCTACCATATGTAGCAGTCTCAAGAATGTAGAGGCAAGGTAATGTCAATATATTTAACTCTTTGAATTTTGGCCTGCACGACTCTCTGAAATTCATTTTTAGGATGATTATAACTGCCATTTTTTGAATTCTAAATATTCTGTCAAAGTTAGTGTTGGAACATCTTCCCCATAGCACTAATCCATAGGTAATATGAGGGTAGATCAACCCGTAATAAGCCGTCATCAGTAACTGAGTTGGGCAGAATTTAGCTAAATTTCTCAAAGCATAAATGCCTGATGATAACTTTTTACACAAATTTTCGACGTGGACATTCCAAGTCAGCCCTCGATCTAGGTGCATTCCAAGGAATTTAGTTGAATTTTTGTCTTTAATTTCAGTTTCATTTATTATGACCGTCGGACCTCCTTCCGAGTCCGACGCCCGCAAACAAAACTGCATACATGCTGATTTTTCTGGATTGATATTAAGATTGAGTTGTTGGAAGTGCTGAATGCAATTATTTATTTCAACAAAAGCCCGCACTTCCAATTGCTCATTTGAATTTTCTGAGAAAGAGACAGTCGTGTCATCAGCGTACTGCACGAGTGACCCATGCTGCAGTGATGAACCAATTTCGTTTACATAGATCAAAAATAGGAGGGGGCTAAGAATTGATCCCTGCGGGACTCCATACTTTAGGTTTTTAGATCCGGACCGTACTTCATCTAAGAGTATCTCTTAAAGTAATAGTGCTTTATTGTATATGTGAGCCTAAACACGTGAGAACATTATTTATCACCATAAGTGCATGACTCTATTGTCTGTTTTGTATTAGGAGAAGTTGTATAGCCAGCCCACACAAACAGCCCTCTGTCTGTATTACGGTAAAGCTGATTACATCCTGATTGTTCGACAGCTAAGCCTAATGCATGCCAATAGTGACTAGTCACTGCCTCATAACCCTCGGATTAACTCTATTGCATTATTGAACACAACTTATTTTAACGTTAAATTATTTCTTCTTTCTTTTGGACTTTTCGATTTCGTTAGTTCCTCTACTATTCTTTCGAATATGGGATAAATTCCTTCTCACGTATATGAGGAATAAACATATTGAATTCTTATTCAATTCATGATTTTTCATCCCATAAAGTCTATTCAAATCGTGTATATAATAATATGTCAAATCTTTTCATATTTTTAATTCCCTGAAATAAAATATTTAGTCCGAGATTATACTAATCTGTTGTTGATTTACCTATATAATTTTTATTTACTTTCAACATCATCACCAGTTTAAATGAGGGTCAGAACCAACATTCCTGCATAATGTATACGTTTTCCTATAAACTTGGGGCGTTCTAAAATGATCATAATTTGTTATAAGGCAGTATGAGGGATAACCAACAGAGACTTAGAGCAACAAAACTCCTTCTTTTTAGAAGTTTATCTAAATTGTTTGTTTATATTTCATATGAATTATTGTTTTACAGTACTATTATTAGTTTTTAGTTCAATATTTTTTTAAGGAAGCATTTTTGTACTTCTACACCTAAATTACTTCAACCAGTTAAATTTGTTAACACCCTAAAATGTTTTTGTATATTGCACCAATAAATAACCAAAATAGTATTAACTGTATTTCTATTTTCTATTTTCCTTTACTATATTCTAGTATTTTTTGTAAGGCAGTGCATTTTCATTACCATATTAATAATTATTTGTAACATATTTTTATATATCAACATTTTACGTTAAGTTGAAGATAAACATACTTAAAGTAAATTTCCACTTAGTTCTAACCGAAGTGCAGTTTTTATAAGCGCTTGCATTAAAGAGTAAATTTTCAAATTATTTAGTTTGAGAATTTGGCTGACTGATTTAATAAAATGTAATTAAAATTATCATAATATAAACATACCTTTATTATTGACAGTTCTAAATTATATATATATATATATATATATATATATATATATATATATATATATATATATATATGCCATTAAGTAAAAATTACTAATACATTGTTAGACTTTTTTTAAATTTATATAACTACAAATATTAGTCCAAATGAAATTATTTAGAAATCAGACTCAGTACTTAATCTATAAACTTAATAAACTCTCTAATAACTTTCTCACAAGCTCTTGTAATTTAAATATGATTAAACATCAGACCCTCTGCATCAACAGTTTAAATACACGAGACGATGAAGTTCCCCCAAACAAGTATTTTATGTCGACAGGTTCCATATGATTTACAATCATAGTTTTAACTAACAAAATTACTATTTAGTTTCTTTGGTAAATAATTCCATTCATTTCCAGTTAAACAAAGTAACAGATTGAAATATGCTTAGAGTTTTTTTTTTTTTTTTTTAAGGTTTGATTAAGTGTTGGGATCTTTTTTCGTAAAAACGAAGCTCGCAATATCTTACATTATTTCACAGTAATTGTTCATTCAAAAATGTTTAAACAATTATTATTAAATATGCTTCAATATTTTATTCAATTTTATTACTTCAAATATAGTTTAGCAATTTTAAATAGTTTGATTAACTATCGTAATATTTCCATTCCTACTCGATTTATCGATACTTATTTGAAATATGTATCGTTCAAGTTATAGACAAAGTTTATATTTAAAATGCATTTATGATAGGCATCTTATTTCCTATACATTTAATCATATTTCAAAATCTTTTCTTAAAGCTTCCTTTCCAAATTTTTTGATTCGTATCAGTAAATACGACGCTTTTGTTAAAATTGACTTCCTTCATCAGTATATGTATCTTTCACTAAAATTAATATCAGCAATGGTGAATTTTCTGTACATTACATTTAATCAAACATGAATGTAGAGTAATTTATCAACAGATTAATTTTAACTTACGCATAGTATTTGTCATTAAAAATTAAATAACAAAATTCCATCCATTAATATTTATTTACTTGCTACTCAATGTTATAGAAAATTAAATTGTTATGGAAGAAAATTACAAGAATTTATACAACAGACCTAGTTAATTCAAATTTAAAACTGTTATTTTAAGATTCTTGAATTATGTACATGACCATGAATAAATTAAAATACACACGTCTCCTTCTATAAGTTTGTTGAATATTATAGATCCACAATTAAAAAAGTCTACATGGCAGATATACAGTATATTTTTTACATAAATGGTGTGATCTTTCAAAAAGAAAGCTATCACTTGCGTAGTAGAAACCATAGATTAAATATGTAATGTATGATTATTTGCCAAACATACGTATGAATTAAAAAAGGTTTATTTGTTAATATTTTTCTCAGATATGAGACGCCGACACAAGTTTGTGAGTATTTTAGGGCAAATATGAATATTACAAGAATGTAGAAAATGAGTCTGGAGACCTATGTAGTCTGGTTACTAACTGAGTTTGGCTGAGTTCGAGAGAGAGAGGGCTAATAGCTAGGCCGACTAATTAACGTACAGTTTTATGTGGAATCCAAACCACGTAGTATTCGTCTGGCTTTCAGCTAATTAACAAGCTTCATTTTCAGTTCTCTCCCCAACACAACATCCCCAGTATGGATACTCTAGACTTCTCTAGTAGTGTCCACGCCAATAGCAGCCATTGAGCAGAAGTCATGTCAATTAAGAAGTCAGACAATTAGGAGGATAGAGCATAGAATCTAACGCCTACAATATCCAGTCGTTAGAAGTCAGACAGAAGTCAGACAATTAGGAGGATAGAGCATAGAATCTAACGCCTACAATATCCAAAACATAATTGTCAAAATAGTACTATAATGTGTTAATATTAGTATTTAAAACTTAAAAATCGTTATCACACTTAAGAACCACAAATTCACGAAAAAACACACTAAATACACGTCGCCCTTGTACGCACATTCACGAAGTATAACAATAAATAAAAATGTATGAATGTAACGTTCACTGTTAATTGATTAAAACGTGGGCCATCTGAGTCCATAAAACCATTTTGGAACAATCCCTACGCATATCAATTTACGGTCATAAAAGTTCTGTAAAAACAATATGATTAAAAAATTATATGATCAGTAGTATTTAATGAACTAAAATGTTTTTGGTGTAAGGACAGAGATTATATAATATAAAAAAGAATAACTTTACGAAATGTTTATTTATGGGAAATAACTTACCATGTATGACCCTTCCCTTTAATGTTTACTACCATGTGCAGATATAATCACACATAATACAAGTACATATCTCTTATTGGCTGTGTATTAATTACGATGCCATAAATAATCCATCGTTTGTAATTTACTATTGCCTCTGAGCTGCCTCTAGTGAGTAAAGCAATTAGCTCTTATTAATTATGCATTTGCCATTATGAAAGGAAGCATATCATCACTTTCATGTAATTTTTTCTATGTAGACTAAAACGAATTGCTGCTAACTTTATTAAGTAACAGTCGTGATATATTTACCAATATATAAATATAACTATAATCAAACTTCTGTCAATGCAGAAATTATTTCTTGTTTACTAAGAATCTAAGAGGCTTATTACAAATCAAATCATACTCTTGATTTTCTCATATAGTTTTATGTTATGAAACATACGTTTAAAATTTTTACTATAATCTTTAGTAATTTATATCCTAGTTGATATATAAAAAATACCGGAAGTTATTAATGTGTATCAACTTTACACTTTTACTATAAAAAACCTTGTAAATTTGTCGAATTTTTGTCTAAATACATGATTGACAAGAGTATTTTCTATATATACTTCAGGGTTAACTTTTTAAGGACAAAAGTTAATAACACTGTCCTTAAGGATAGCTTTCTGGGCTTCTAAAGGTCGTACGAATAATTACCTGGTCACATCGTAATTCTTGTAAGATTTATCGGTACGTTAGATTAATTTTATATCCATAAGTATATACAGTGGTATTATATTTATTATAATCAATTAAAATGAACTGCATTTACTTTGGTAAATAAAATAATTGTATTTTAATTTAATGTAACAATACATTTCATAAGTACCACAACTTGACCAAGTAATTGAATTAATGACCTCTACAAGCCAAGTTGTATCAAGCTTCAACAAAAATCCTACACATTAAAAAACTTGCAAAATATCGGTACTTTTTTTCAACAAGAATAAATATTCAACACCAGGTATTATTACATTATTTAACTCTTACAATACATATGTCATATCGTAAAATTAAACGAGGAAAACAATGATGTGACTAGATTGTTTCTTAGTAACCAACCTTCAAACTCGGGTAAAAAACATAGTTTTTGTACCGATAGTAATATTAAATTTATTTCTAGGATACATCCATTAAGTAGTTCTGCCAGGACACTACACTGCAATGTTGTGTAGTAGAGGTCTCGTTTAAATAGTTGCTAGTTTAGACTCACTAGTTATTGAAGCGTCATATTTGAGCTGTGTAGGTATCAAAAATTTCAATAATTTCAAGCCAGCTGCTTCAATTTAGGAGAATGCCTCTTACATTCTGGGCAATTAAATCAAATGATATACGTTCCCAGTTGGTCTCTTCGTCCATTATTTTACATTTTTTGTGAATGGTTGCGTAATACGTACCTAGTCCTGTGACGTCTACTCAATACTGAGGCCTACACACTTAAAACACTAGAAATTTAATTTTTTTTCTGGATATTTTTAAATCTTATACTCGTATGTACATTTTTACAATATAAGTGTTATTTTGTATAGATAGAAAAGAAAAAGCAATACAATATGTATAGTTGTTGCCTTATTTTTAACTGTCATCTGTGTATAGTGTCAATTAAGTCATTCCTGCAGTAGGACCCATGACTTTTGTAAAGAGTATTTTTCAATATGCAAAAAGTGTCTTAAGGTAGTCTTCTTCATCAGGGTAAAAACTGGAGGTGGGTATGGTTTTCGATCTTCATTTTACAAAGACAGTAAAAATAGTCATTTCAAGCATGTTTTAAAATACCCCCTCCTCACCCTCAAAACAAATTATTTACATTCCCAGAATATTATCCACAATAAAATTCACAGTTAATATATATTTCACAGTTGAATTTATATATATGTGAACCAATAAAATCTACATACAATAACTATGAGGATATAATTTATTTAAAATTAACTGATATAAAATGAATTTCACATAATAGTCGTAATTATTTTATCTTCATTCAAAGTTAAGTAAGAAAATATGATACAAAATACCGTACAAAATGAGTCCTTGAGAATGTAATTGTATATTAAAATCGTGATTTGGAGATTATGAACAATAAATTATTATGTTTATGAGGTGATATGTTCAAAATATCCATGGTAATGGAGAAAATATGTCAGTTAAATTAAATCAAACTTAACCCATTGTTAGATAAACTGACCTTGAAACGTATAGGAAGGACAATTAATTTTTGTACGTTATTAGGAACATTATTTATCAGTAAAATTTTTAAATCTTTAAATAAATATTTATAGAACGAAAATTATGCAATAGGTAAATGCATTTTAAAGAGAGTATTCATCATTCAATAACAATATCGGTTGAATGCAGTATGTGTAGTATTACTGACATACTATTGATGAACTTGGTGGACTAGCCCCCCCCCTCCCCCGTATTCATGGGATTTCATCGCCAGCCAGCAGACTTGCCTTATAAATGAATAACAAGACCACATTTGGGGTTTGATTCCCTTACGTATACCAACGACATCATTAAACCAAACTATCGGTAATCGTCTTCCTGATCAGTGATGTATGTCAGTGCATAAACATTTATTTTTTAATTTAATATTTCTGTGATAGATATTAGAAAATCTATTCATAATACAATAAACAGCACAGTGACAATATATAAAAAATTATGGAAACGCTTTCACACCAACGTTATTTTTTCCGTAGATAATTTTATTTTGTTTTTGTAACTGTGTTCCTAAAGTATGATTTTTTATCATAATAGTTTACTGTTAAATAGCGGAGAAATAATTTGTTCAAGTTAGTTACTTTGAAATTTAAATGATCACTAGTTTAAAAAGGATAAACCATCGAAGTCCGATTTGCGGCAAGTAATTTCTCTTGACTAGACCTTTTATTATTTCTGATAACAAACTCGATCTAAGCTTACGGCGAAGATATTCGTTCAACTTCTTGTGGGCTGTCCCCCTGAAAATATGAAATGTCACTAATGGCGTCAAAAAGTGTATTTGTTGTAATCATGATAATGTACAATATTTTACTTTTACAAGTGAAGCCATACAAAAGTTGTGAAAGCATTTCCATTTTATTTCCATTCTGTATATATAGATCTAATGCTGGAACCGATCATTAAAGAAGAAACTAAAACATTCCTTACAGAATAAGTAGATCTACAGCAAACTTGCAATCAACAACACAAAAAACTTCAAAAAAAATCATCCACGCGAAAAGCCAAATTGACAACAATGTACATACATTTTTATTTATTACGAGTTTAGACAAAAATACGAGCTCCCACCTGATCATCTGATCTTCGAATATACTTAGGATAATACATACAATTTATCAAACTTGATAAGGGAAAAACGTACATACATAGTTGGGATACAATTTTTAACTTTGATTATGTGTTCACTCGGGTGTCAACATCATCATCATCTAGCTTGCGTAAAGTGGGCATATTGTCTATTGGCCACTGACTGATACTATAAAAGAATAGTTTTTTAACTTGTCGAATAGATTTGTACTGCATATAAAGTAACAAAATGGTGGAAAATTTGTCCATTTTTTCCATTTGGAGACAACCTAATGACTCTTAAATGTAAATATTTATTAAATTATATTAGTTTTATAACATTACTCACCTTTAATATTTATTTATTTTATTCTTGAAAGATATATTATCAATTACTTCATTGATATTTGGAATAGCTATTAATTTCGGATATAATAGTAAATTAATTGTTTTTGAATTTGCAGAGTTCAATCAAATCAGGATTCTAATTAACGCGGTGAGTCATAATGCCCATAGAAATCCACTACCATATAGGCTTTTACATCGCCCAGCATAATGAACTGCTCGTTTTCGGTCAGGGTCTGCTATTGTGTAGTGAAACAACCAATGAAAACTCCTCTCTGTGGACAGTAATGGTTGGTACTATCGATGATTTGAATAAAATATGAGCCGACGAAATATTTTAAGTTCTTTGGCTAAACATTTCTAATTAGTAGTGAATTGGTGTTCTGTAACTACTTTGCAACGAGATAACCACAAGTAATTGTGTCACTTAGTCATAACGTCATCCTCAGGTCTGAGAAAAACATACTTTGTATCTTTTCTTTTTTTTGCCGTTATGAGCGAAAACTCTCAGGAAAAAGGGAAACGTTTTTCACTTATTCAATACATTTTTTTTGTTTTTTTAGTTCAATACATTCTTTCCTGATCTAGTTTGAAGAACTTCAAAGAATGAACTAATCAATAACAAGCCGAAACTGAAAGTAACTCACCGGATATTGACAACTAATGTCAAAAACATTTGCTCAGGGTCATTGTTGTGGGGATTTTAGGTGATACCCTTAGTCCTGAGACCTTTTTTTATGACACTTTAAATTTTTTTTCTGTTTACGCCAGTGGTGATATTAACATGATATTTAAACGATGTTTGGAGACAAAGTCAACACCCACATGACAAATTTGAGTAGACATTTAGCTATTTTAACCCATGATACTCTGCATTGGAAGCAGAAGTGCTAATCATTTAGCTAGCAATAGACCTTACTGTTGGCGCAGAACTTATATGCACCCGAGTTTAATGGTTGTTTTATAGGGAACTTAATTATAAACTTTATTAATCAGTAAAATTTTTAAATCTTTAAATAAATATTTATAGGACCAAAATTATGCAATAGGTAAATGCATTTTAAAGAGAGTATTCATCATTCAATAACAATATCGAAATTTTTT